>NW_024121555.1:5904337-6081258 GCF_016745375.1 Pimephales promelas
CTAAGGCCCCGTCAACACTACTGCGCTTTCGTTTAAAAACGGAGAATTAAAACGAATACGATCTCCACACCAGCGTTTTATCTGCGTATTAGAAAGGATCTCTGTCCACATTAAAACGACTGAAAACGCGGATTACATGACCATTCACCAACACTGGGCATGCGCGTGCTGGTGTAAACAGTGGTTGGCGAATCAGGGAAGGATACGTCATGACTGATAACACCCAATCATGGAGCCGAGCGTCAGCCCTTGCGTCAGCGTTTCTGAAGTCCTACGTTTTGTCTCGTCCACACTAAAACGCCCTCCGGAGATTCAAAACGAAAAACGGAGCTGCAGCGTTTCTAAACTTCTCCGTTTTAGGTCTTCGTTTTTCCCGTTTTAGTCTGGACAGGAGGTGCAAACGTAGCAAAAGGTCTCCGTTTTTAAACGAAAACGCAGTAGTGTGGACGGGTCCTAAGTCAGATCAATGTTTATTCAGTTCATTAATAGCTGCAAAATGCATCAATTGATAAATCTGTGGAGGTTTGCAAAACCAAGCAAGTTGTTTGAAAGTGGTAGGCAATGGCCATTCAGTGACTGCTTTGACTGTGGATTGGTCCATCTCACCTTTATGACTGATGATGTATCCTAAAAATGTGGTACTGGTGATGTAGAATTGGCTCTGTTGGAGCCGGGTTAGGATTGTCTTGACATGTTGGATGTGTTCGGCTTTTTGGGGGGAATAGATTGGGATATCAATGCATGCAATGACAAAATGGTTGAGGAGGTCCCTGAAGATTTTATTAATGAAAGACTGGAAGACATTGAAGTGCATTGAAGAGACCAAATGGCATGACCTGGTATTTATAGTGCCCCCTAGTGGTGAGGATGGCAGTCTCCCTTTCATCTCCTTCTCTGGTCCAAATGATGAAGGGATGAGAGGAAGAAGCTATCTGTTATTTATTGGGATTGTATTGAGGCCTCTATAAGTGCATGGTCTTAGCCTGCCATCTTTTTTTCTCCACAAAGAAAAACCCTATCACTGCTGAGGATGTAGAGTGACGGGTAAAGCCTGATGTTATGCTTCTTCAAAATAGTTTTCCATAGCCTGAGTCTCTGGACGTGACAAGGGGTAATTTGCATTGGGAGGTGCATTATTTGGGAGATGTTTAATGGCCAATGGAGAGGATGGTTTGCCTTTGCGTTACTGAAGACCTCTGAGAATTCAATGTTTTCAACTGGAATCGCTGTAGTTTTGTGAGTATCTAGGCTTTCCACGCTCATGGTAAAACATAGTAATGTGATCTTTGAGTTAAAACAGTGTTCTTGGCAGTAAGGAGACCATTCAATGGACTCAGGCTTGATTTTGGTTTTGAATCCATTCGCAGAAGTTTACTGAAACAATAAATCCAAATCAACAGCCAAAAGGATGGTTAAAATATACAGGCAAGGGTTGGTGAACAAAATAGACTGTCCAAAGAAGGAACCAAGGCAAAAACAGATATAACGTTAAAAAATGTGATATACAATAAACTGGCAAAAACCCAAACCCTCCCTGGCTTCTGCCTCCGTCTTATATTCCCACTGTTTGCTCAACCTTGGTTCCTGTGGTCTTCCCTCATGCCTGCCCTGCATCCTCAATCCAAGCCTCCGCCCTCCTCTGGTGGACTTTGTTTATTTTATTTGATGTAAATAAGGAGTGAGGCCATGGGGGGATGGGGGGAGATGCTACGGGTGATCATTGAGCTTGGTACACAAAGTTTACAGTAACTTACTGTAATTAAGATTTACAATACCATAACGTATTTCAGTTTTAAAGTAATTACAAGTACAGTGCATTACTGTAAAAAATAAATATGTTTTTCATCTTCAAACCAAACTGGGGTTTGCATATGGAAGCAATCCGATTTGAAAGTCAAATGCATTTTCGACTACCTCTGGAAGTAGTTGAAAGTGGACAAGCTCAAAACGTTTTAGACCGAGTATTTAGCACCGTCCAATTGGGATCTAATCAACCAAAACTCATCTTATTACAAGGTGTCAACAAGGTTTTTGTTTCTAATTTGGCGGGAATTGTCACATGTTTTAGTTCAGTGTCCTGTGTTTTGGTTATTTATTTATTTTTATTATTAATTTAAATTGTTACAGCTGCTGTTCATTTCATTGATTGTTTTGTTGTGTATTTAAGCTATATGATTCTATCAGTTCATTGTCTGTTTTAATCACATTCTGTTTGTGTTTTTAATGCTAGTTTTCTGAGTATTTTGTTTCAGACTGATCTCATGAAATTGTGTGTATGACACACCAATTTGTATTTCCATTTTTGGCATGCTATCAACACCCATAATCGCTTGTTAGCGTGTTTATGAACGCCGTTGACTTTATTACTGTATAAATATATGTCCTACCTCAACCCCGTCCCTAAACCTACCCGTCACTGGGGTTATTATTTTTTATGAGTGTTCCCCTACTATCCTAGGAACAAAAATATCGCTCCCCAGATGTCACATTTAACGGCGTGTACATACACGAGGAATCACTCGGACATTAATGGCGTAGACATACAAACCCAATTCCATAAAAGTTGGGACACTGTACAAATTGTGAATAAAAACAGAATGCAATGATGTGGAAGTTTCAAATTTCAATATTATATTTAGAATACAACATAGATGACATATCAAATATTGAAAGTGAGACATTTTGAATTGCCATGCCAAATATTGGCTCCTTTTGGATTTCATGAGAGCTACAAATTCCAAAAAAGTTGGGACAATGGTAGCAATAAGAGGCCAGAAAAGTTAAATGTACATATAAGGAACAGCTGGAGGACCAATTTGCAACTTATTAGGTCAATTGTCAACATGATTGGGTATAAAAAGAGCCTCTCAGAGTGGCAGTGTCTCTCAGAAGTCAAGATGGGCAGAGGATCACCAATTCCCCCAATGCTGAGGCAAAAAATAGTGGAGCAATATCAGAAAGGAGTTTCTCAGAGAAAAATTGCAAAGAGTTTGAAGTTATCATCATCAACAGTGCATAATATCATCCAAAGATTCAGAGAATCTGGAACAATCTCTGTGCATAAGGGTCAAGGCCGGAAAACCATACTGAATGCCCGTGATCTTCGGGCCTTAGACGGCACTGCATCACACACAGGAATGCTACTGTAATGGAAATCGCAACATGGGCTCAAGAATACTTCCAGAAAACATTGTCAGTGAACACAATCCACCGTGCCATTCACCGTTGCCGGCTAAAGCTCTATAGGTCAAAAAAGAAGCCATATCTAAACGGGAACCAGAAGCGCAGGCGTTTTCTCTGGGCCAAGGCTCATTTAAAGTGGACTCTAGCAAAGTGGAAAACTGTTCTGTGGTCAGACGAATCAAAATTTGAAGTTCTTTTTGGAAAACTGGGACGCCATGTCATCCGGACTAAAGAGGACAAGGACAACCCAAGTTGTTATCAGCGCTCAGTTCAGAAGCCTGCATCTCTGATGGTATGGGGTTGCATGAGTGCGTGTGGCATGGGCAGCTTACACATCTGGAAAGGCACCATCAATGCTGAAAGGTATATCCAAGTTCTAGAACAACATATGCTCCCATCCAGACATCGTCTCTTTCAGGGAAGACCTTGTATTTTCCAACAAGACAATGCCAAACCACATACTGCATCAATTACAACATCATGGCTGCGTAGAAGAAGGATCCGGGTACTGAAATGGCCAGCCTGCAGTCCAGATCTTTCACCCATAGAAAACATTTGGCGCATCATAAAGAGGAAGATGCAACAAAGAAGACCTAAGACAGTTGAGCAGCTAGAAGCCTTTATTAGACAAGAATGGGACAACATTCCTATTCCTAAACTTGAGCAACTTGTCTCCTCAGTCCCCAGACGTTTGCAGACTGTTATTAAAAGAAAGAGGGGATGCCACACAGTGGTAAAAATGGCCTTGCCCCAACTTTTTTGAGATGTGTTGATGCCATGAAATTTAAAATCAACTTATTTTTCCCTTAAAATTGTGCAGTTTCTCAGTTTAAACATTTGATATGTCATCTATGCTGTATTCTAAATATAATATTGAAATTTAAAACTTCCACATCATTGCATTCTGTTTTTATTCACAATTTGTACAGTGTCCCAACTTTTATGGAATTGGGTTTGTACATGCATACACACTGATAGCTCAAAATGCGTATAGATAACACGCCACTTGACTTGAAAGTGGCGTGTATGTTTACGCAAAAGTCATGATGTCATGTTGTTTGTTGCTGGGAACTGCTGGGAATAAATCCAGCTCTTTGTTTTGTTTTATTTGTATGAAAACTAACTACAGTATTAGTAACTACATGTCAACTAACTCTCATTAGAATTATTAGCATTAATATTAGTAGACGGGCTGTTTAATATCTGCTATAACACTTTATTTTGGTTGTCCCCCAAAAGACATTCAGCTGACTAACTTTGCAAGTATGTCAACTTATTCTACTGACCCTAACACATAATCATAAAGTAACAGCTATGAACAGTCTACTAATACTCCAATGAGAGTTACTTGACATGTAGAGTTACTTATAGTTGGAGTGTCTAAATTGGACCATGAAATAAAGTTTAACACTTTATTTTACAGTGCCCTAGTACACATTTCATGTACTTACTATTGTAGTAAGTACATGTTGTTAATTAATGACGGAATTTATAGTTGCACATCTTAAAATAATGTGTAACCATAATTTTTGTATTGGATATTTAGTATTTTTTAAGTCTACTTAGTTATCCTGAGTTGTATCCATTAATAAGAAAGAATATAAAAAAACAACCTAAGAATGAAAAACTACTGTCTAGAGATTCTTATCTAGTGGGAGTACAGTGGACCACTCTGATAAAATTAATATCCAGGCCTTGGTTTGATTATCTCTGTCAAAACTTCCTAGCTTCTTTTTGATATATTTATCCAGAAGCAGCTTTGCCTTCAGGCTGGATTTTGCTGTCTATGTGGGACACTAAAAGTCTGGAAGTATTTAAGGGATTCAGCAAGATTAATATTGGTGGGACCAATCAAATAAGCATTTGTACAGGGGATACTGCAGCAGACAATGTGAGATATGCTCACATCTGTTCATCAAGACAGCTATGTTCCTATGTTCAGACCCTCCTTTACATAATTCCCCAGAGGTGTAGATGAACATCAACAGCTATTCAGTACCCCTCCAATGTGTTTATGAGACTTAATAAAAGGTAGCTACCACATGAACTGGACAATTGTTGAATGGCTTCCAGATTTAATTTCTTGACATGGCAGAAAATGTTTTTACTAATCTGTTTATAAATGATGTCAGTTTGTTGAATGTTACTTGAGTAAATTGAGTTTGATATATGTATCTTTTCCACAAAAATCCTACAAACTGAGATATTTTGTTTGTTTATTGCACAATACTTCATTTGATTTATGTTAAAATAAAGCTTGTGATTACTGTATGTTTAGTTTGCGCTGCTGAATTTGATAAAGAGGTGGTTGGGTTCCTTATCAAACCCTTTTCCCCTAGTTATGAATATTAAAGTTGAAGATTAGATCTCATTACTTTCCTATTGCAGAATAAGCACAAAAGCCCTGGTTTCGGTCACCAGTATACAGCATACGATTGCTGGTTTGCTAGATCCTAGCATGGGAACATTTTGGGATGCTGGTATGCTGGTTGCTGGTTTTATTGTCCCGAGCATGGGAAGCAGGTGTGTAGGTGAGCTAGCATAAGGTATGTTTTTCAAACTGGGACCAACTTACGAGCATATCTTGTCTTTTTGAGTGCTGGTATCATCCCAGCAAGACCGCAACAACAACAAAACAAACCTGTGTCACATATTACATTTCTTAATCTGTGTTCATAGATTTTAATTAATTTAAATATAATTTTTTATGAAAGAAAAGCACCTTTTACAGGTTACGTTTACTTGTGTATCACAGCAAAATCCTCAGTGTTAAAGAAACACTGCTCAGTTTTCATATTGTCCTGATCTAAAGTGAGTAAAAGTAACACTGAAGCAGTGTTGCAATTATTAGTGAGGAAAAAGTAGATTCACTCTACAAAAATGATTACATTAGTGATGAAACCTGCAATTCACAAGCAGAATCTCTGAAGATAAGAGTAACGTCAAGAACAAAACGAGAGAAGAGTTGAGCAGACACACAACTTCAGACTAACTAACTGACTTACAGCCACACCGCCTTGGATCAAATTATCTGCAAATAAAACAAATAATATCTCCAAAAAAATAATGAAAAACAGCATTACCATGTTCACTTATTACAAACCAGTTTGGCTTTATTTATTTCATATGGTACACGTACAAATGTTGTTGAAGTCACCATTATGGTGATTAATGTTTCCCCACTTGGCCCTTGACATTGGTTCAATTCAATCTTTCAGTGATTGTTGAAAGTGCATGCTATAACTATTGTCTACAATATTATATGATTATTTTTGGAATCAATGATTGACTGCTGGATTTTGACACAACGGGATTTCCTAAATGAGCATGAAAGTTTTTATAACTTTCAACAACAATTCTGAATGTATCAAGTTGTTATTAACTGTGCCATTGAAAGTGCTCTCCTCATTTGAGAAGACTTGACTTGACTCATTTTCTCAGTTATTGAACAAACTGCTTATTGTTATGATTTTATTTGGCATTTGACATTTCCTTTGAAACTTTTTACCAGTTTTTAGACAGCAATTCAAATTTCTATTAAAAGAGGGAGTACAAGAAATTACATTTTAAATTATTATATAATATTACAATATTATATATTACAACTCGTCCTTGCTGGTGAACAAGTTTCACCAGCTCCATTTCATGCTGGTTAATGCTTGTTTTTTTTTTTTTTAGCACGGTAATATGTGGCCTTCCAGAACCAGAGTTTTTCCTTGTTGGAATGAAGAATCTACCCAATTGTTAACTACATTTGGTTTAAAAAAAAAAAAAAATCACACAATAATTATTCTCTTTTCATGGCTTCAGCTTTTGAGTTTCATAAAGGTTCCACCATCTTCACAAAGACTCTTTGCAGGCTCTAAATCAGGGATGTCCAGTCCTATTCCTGCCACACTTACTAGTAATCTTGAAGACCTTCATCAACTGGTTCAGTTTTGTTTGAATGGAGCTAGAACTAAACTGGCCAATATTAAACATACCTGAGCCAGTTAATGAATTGACTTGGTCGGTCTCCCAGTCTTTCAGGTTACTAAAGTCTTCCAGACTTTCATCAGTTGGGACATGCTTAACAGAATACCTTGACAGCATATTTATTACTAAGTACCTTGTCCACAAACTATCATAGAAAGGGAACTTTGTCCAAGTTCGGAACAATGTGCTTCACATTTCCACAATGAATTGAGATTTCTCATATCTTGATTGCATGGAAATAGATCCGAGCAAGACTTAAATTGTTAAGGACTGGCCTTAACCCATTTCGGTAAAAGGGATTCAGCTCTTCCAAAAGTTTTCCAAATTTTGAATGTGATGTTCTTAAGGGACTTCAATGGTCCAATCACTGAGTTGGCCATGATAACTCATCTGAAGTTAACAAAGCATCAGCATGACAAAGCATGTAGAACGTGGACTACTCCACCGCACCGTTAAAGTGAACACCGTACCCTGTGTTCTTGTAAGTTAGCCTCTCCAAGTAAGGTATGTACAAGTCATTGTGTCCATCCTGTTCTGCACTTAATCGTGGTCTACAATAATCAGTTCTGCTTGATATCCTAGAGCAATGTTTCCAAACTTTACACGTTTTTGGATATCTCCCCAATCAAACACACCTGATTCAACTCATCATCTCATTTGTAGAGACTCCAAGACTTGAAATGGGTGTGTCAGACAAGACAGCAATTCAAATTGTGTACAGTTGGAGGCTTCCAGGAACAGGGTTGGGAAACACTATCCTTGAAATTTGCTACTTAATCTTCCATCAAACAGATATTTTTTTGAGAAATCTCCTGCACCCTGAATACTCATGTTGGACAGGTTCTTGAAGGGGTTTCTTCTTAGTTAATGTTTTCCTCTGACCTCCTCTGATGATTGTTGGTTTTCTTTGTTCACTGAATGCTTGCATTTCTCAGAGGTTTACCAAACAGCTAGTCTTGTCTGGATTATTGTTTTGACTACCTCTTTTATTTAAATTTTAAGTTTTGTTGAGCCTATTTTGGTCCTCATGTCTGATTTCAGGTTCCAATAACCAATTCCAAAGCAAAACTAGACATTGACAGCTATATAAAATATACAATAATGATTCAGACAAAAGCACTTGTCTAATAAGAAACAGATGCATGTACCACTGTCCAAATATTTTTTGCCAATTTTACTCTGTAGGAACTTTGAGGAAATTATGCAGTAATTTTTAAATACATTACTAAATATAAGAGAAAAAAATATATAAAATCAAGCCTGACATGTCATACCTATACAAATTCAAATCAATAAAAAATGCTAACAAGTGTATTGATTTTAAGTTAATTGATTTAGTTTTCTCCCTTCCAACAGCTGGGTTAAGGAGAAGTTTCCGGCTGAGTCGGAGGGACAACAATAGTCAACAGATGAGGCAGAAGATGAGTAAAGGACATGCCACTATCCATTTACCAATATATCAGGAGGTTCTGCCTCACAGGAGAAACCCTGAAGAGCCGTACCACCTTGTGATTCTAACTGGTAAGAAATATTCTTATAAAGAGGTAATCAAAAACCTTAAAGGTGCATTGCGCAAGTCTCTGAGTTTTTGCAGAACTATGCCCCCTCTGGCGACAATCGAAACTGCAACCAGAAGTTCATGCACGCTCATGGACCACACGCACACTTGCACGCAGGCACGAGCTGTTCATCATAACCAAAGGAGCATCAGCCGCACAAATATTCTATTAATATGTCTTCAGAGGTAATAAAGCTATATGCAAGTCATTTTAAATATATGAAAGGAAAGGCATTTGAGTAAATTTATGTGTGAGGGGAAAATGGGGGTAGTAGAAAACTTCGGTGTTTGTTTCCATCTATCTCCATGTTGAACTGTTTTATGTGTTTACTGTATCCACTTATGATTGTATTATTATGGAAATTTGTTCATGAACAATACAAGTTATTACTTTGTATAGGATCCTGTTTGAGCCCTAGAGCCGACCGGAGATCTCTCCATTTGTTGAAAGCTTCCCGATGTTGACTCTCGTCTTATTCTGACGCCTGGCACTAGACAAAAGTTGTATTTTCTTTCTCTTACGTGGAGTTTGCGTTGGGGTTTGGAATGAATTACAAGCCGGTCGCTTTGAATCCATCTTCTACTTTTGTCGAAAGTTGAGTAAAGTTTTGTCGCTCGAGTTGTCTTCGCTTAAACGGAGAATGGCGGCGAATACGAGCGTGAACGCGCATGACGTCACGCCCAGTCTCAAATTCCGTCCTGAATCCCTCATATTTATTGTACTGTACAGGATTATAGAGGCAATCGCAGTGATCAGAGAATCAGGCAATTGTTTAAGCATGTATGGGTTAGAAAACCACAGGTGTGGTTTTTTTAACATGAAATGTTGCACAATACCCCTTTAAATTCATCATCATATGTTTTCAGTCCAGTAACATAATATTTTGATGAAAACTTCACAAAAAAAACATCAAGTAGTAGCTATATTTCACACTAAAATCACACTTTCATCATTGGTTATCTTCCCCACCAGTGAGCTGTGAACCAGAACATTCTGATTTCAGACTTAGTGAATCATTTACAAATCAGATGTCGCTACATCTCTCATGAACACTAATAAAGGAGAGCTGGGGAGTATGTAAAGGTTTTAACTTAAAGGAACACTCCGACTTTTTGGGACTTTAGCCTATTCACCTTACCCCCCAGAGTTAGATAAGTCCATACATACCTTTTTCATCTCCGTGCGTGCTATAAGTCTGTTTGACGCACCCACCGCTAGCCTAGCTTAGCACAAAGACTGGATGTGAATGGTTGCAGCTTTCATACTAATCCAAATGAGTGACAAAATAACGCAAACGTTTTCCTATTTACATGTTGTGGTTTGTATAGTCACAGAGTGTGCAAATATCAAGGCCATATGAGACACAGACATCTTTTGACCGTATAAATACTATATTTTCTGAAGGCGAAGCACTGCTACTTGGGCAGAGTGAATAACCATCACCTGAGACGCACCGTGACGAGGAGCAGAGAGTTCGCTTCGCTCAGCGTTGGAATAAAGAGTCAGCAATTACTAACGTTAGATAGAAAAGCATAGTTTATCATGGGTGTTTGCTTTATTGTATGAGCTGTGACAATAACAGGGGAGACAGGTAATACAGAACCATGTTTCATTGATTTCCAACCAAAAACGCACCCAGATTTATAAATATCACATGAATAAATTAATTTTATTACAGGAATCAATATATTTAAAATGCAATTTATTAGCTGAACCAAATGTATTCAACAGTAGCCTATATAATATACAGTATTGCATTACTATAAGGATAGAATAAGGGGAAAGTAATAGCACAAACTGTTTTTGCACAATGAAATCACAGCCTATCGTACCCTTTTGCACGCTCAATTTCGTTATTTCCATGGTTATTTCGAATTTAGGCTACTAGGCGCGCCGCGCGCAGGGTGCAAGTTCAACGCGGTGAACGCGCTCGTTTTTTTTCCAAGCGCGTCCGCACCGCATCAAGATAAAAACATATTCATACCCTAATCATATAATAGTGTCACTAACGTTACATTAGATCTGGCTAATGGCACTGTTACAGTAGGTCATCTAAAAACATAACGGAACACTTAACTCAGCCGCAGGTGATCCACTTGTCCTGTCTGTGCTATCGATGGGATGGCCGTATCCTTCAGCACATTATGGTCCGTGTGGCAAATTCCATTTTTTCAAAATAGTCGTCCTCATTGAAATGTACCGAGCAAACATAATGTCCCTTGATAATCTTAGGTGTGTTTGGATAAATATCCAGAGTAAGTTAGCCATTTCTTCATCCAGTCAGCGTTTTTAGTTGGAATTCTGTGAAACATGGTATTACCTCCCCTGTTTACTGTCGCAGCTATTTACAATAGAGCGAAAACCCATGACTAAACTACGCTTTTACTATTTATAAATTGCTGACTCTATTACCCAAACACCGAGCGAACTCTCCGCTCCTCACCACGGCGTGTCTCAGGTGATGCGGTTATTACTCCGCAAAGTAGCAGTGCTTCGCCTTCAGAGAATATAGTTCCCAGGTTTTATACTGTTAAAAGATGTCTGTGTCTCATTTGACTTTGTTATTTGTACATTATGTGACTATACAAATCACAACATGTAAATAGGAAAACGTTTGCGTTATTTTGTCACTCATTTGGATTAGTATGAAAGCTGCAACCATTCACATCCAGTCTTTGTGCTAAGCTAGGCTAGCGGTGGGTGTGTCAAACAGACTTATAGCACGCACGGAGATGAAAAAGGTATGTATGGACTTATCTAACTCTGGGGGGTAAGGTGAATAGGCTAAAGTCCCAAAAAGTCGGAGTGTTCCTTTAAATTTGACACAAAGCAATATTTAAAGAGCGTAGAAGTCAAATGCCATTTTTTGATTCTTCAGTGTATTTTTGAAGCTTGACAGCTTCAGTTGCTATATTCTTTGTAATTGCATGCAATTTATTATTCGTTTGTGTTCTTCAGAAGAACAAACTGCATACAAGTTTGGAACAATGAGGGTGATTTTATATATAATATATAAAATGTTAATATTCTTATTTTTGGGTGAACCGTTGCTTTAATAACACTCTTTCCTGTTGTATCAGTAAAAAATAAAGATAATGTAGAGAAAGAGCAAGTCTGGAAGGTTAAATTAACATACTGTATGGATGTATCTGTTTTCATTGTACTGTCTGGATGTAGACCTGGGTCTGCAAAATGTCATTTTCCAAAGGCAGACTCCAAATGAGCCAGCAGAATATATGCTTATTATCTAAACATGAAAGCCGTTCAAACAGCTGGAGCCACACACTATTTTTTTTATGTCATTTAAGTTCCCTGTTGCCACAGTCCATCAGTTACCAGAGTTAAGAAAATGACCATAATCAAAAGTTGACATTCCATTAAGCATGAAATCCAGAGCTATCGGGAGTTTAGTGAAAAGGGAGTTCAGCTTCTCTGTTGCTGAGGATCTATATATAAATATTCTGAATTGAATGGCGTCTTGGCAGGTCGAATGTCTATTGTCATAAAAGTAGTAACTGTATGCCTAAAACGTCATCATTGCTCTGGTGTTTGCATAATTACGAATGCATGATATTCTACTTAGAAATTCGATGAGGAGTGTGAGATCATTCAGACTTTTTCGCTATTTTATCCACTGCTGAATCAAAAATGTGTCCCTGTGGGAAATTTAGAGCATTAATTCTGAAATATATCAGGGGTGAGAACAGCTGTTGGCAAGGTGTAGGTGAATGCAAGACTTCTTTCCTAAACAAACAACAGAAAACGTACAGGAGCACTGTGAACTCTCTCCCAGTATTGAAGGACTTCAAGTGAGCCTTGACAAGTCTGGCCAAAGAGCCAATGTGTTCAAGGACTGCGTTGATTCATTTCAAAGAGATTAAATCATCTCAGTTAAGTCAGAATTTCAGTTGTCTACCATTGATGAGTTATGTTGGATTCAGACAAGGAGAATTTGGGCCAGTGACATGACATAAGATATATATATATATATATATATATATATGTTATGTAGTTTCATTATTTATTTTATTTATGTTAATAGTTGTGTTCTATATATGAATTTATTGAAAATACATTAAAATGTAATTGATACATACATAATAATGCATTTGTAATTTACAAGTAGATACAATTTTACATATCTCTTTAAAGGGTAACTAAACCCCTGGTCAGAGCCTGACTCCACCCACTAGCAATATTTGAAAAATGCTGAAAAAATGGGCAGACCCCAGCGGGGCCAGGGGGTGTGCACCTGAGACCCGCCGTGAGTGACAGCTGCTGTCAGACTCTAAAATAGAGAGAGACTGGAGTGACGCAATAGCTGCCTTTGCAACAGAGCAGCCATTTGAAATCGAGGACTTTTCTCCTTCACCTGAAGTGGATGAGGGTGAATTGTATGTAGACACAGGGTCAAATCCATTCGAGCCGCTGGCTCAAACTGCGGTCTTAACTCCCGCATCGCGACCGGCATCTGATGAGTTTTGTCGTCGAGTTGATCTCAATAGCGCACGCTCTGTGGGCATGTATTCATATTTATATTCTGCCGCTATGTGAAAAAATCCAGCAAAATGCACCGGCTCGTTTGTCGACCCCAGAGGATTAACTTTATCCTAACCGTCCATAAATTGTGATTAAAATATCCATGATCACTCACATCAAGACGCTGCTGCGGTGGAGGAGTCCATGCAGGAGGAGCAGTGTTTGGCACTGCGTGTGGAGCTGTGTGGAGAAGCCCATGTCCACCTCTATTCCGTTACTATCCTGATCACTGTACTAAACACTGATAAATATATGCTAACTTGAAGCTATCCTAACTGTACTATGCTACTAGCTAGACAAAATAAACCTAAATTATCTATATAATGCTATGCTAAATAGATGCAACAATACTCTATCCTGATCGTTTTCAAAAAATAATCTAAATAACTATATAAATGCTATGCTAACTAGATGCTATTATATGCTATTCTGATCGTTTTCAATACTCATAAATCCAACTCCTGACTCGCTACAGTAGTTTTGACAGAACCAGATGCTTTTATACCAGGGGCAGCCAAGGGCGTGGTGAGCTCGCACCAAGGGCGTGACAGAGTGGCGTCTGAGAGTTCGCTACGTCAGAAAGTACCCCTACTGCAGGAGCTTTCCGTTTAACCTGAAGAGGGCAGCACTCAGACGTTTTTACACCATATATTTGAAAATCAAAACACTTTATACTCAATTGTCAAAAAATGTACTCGAATCAATGAACAGCATTTATGAAGCTCCATTCTTACAGATCATTAACTAAAAAAAGTTGTTTTGGTGTTTAGTTACCCTTTAATAATCATGTTTTCTAATGTCTTTTTTAATATGCATTTTGATATAGTTTTTGGGGCATAAAATGTCAGGGTAATGTAACTATCCTGCCATCATAATGAAGAAAAAAATGTTTTTATTATAAATAAATAAAATAAAATAAAATTGTATTTTTATTTATTCTATAATTTTGTCCTTGAGGTCAGTAAGTCTCTTAAAATATTAGAAAAGTTGATTTTGTGACAAAGCAAGGTTAGTTCAGGAAAAAATAACATGTGACACCCCCCCCCCCCCCCCCAAAAAAAACAAACAAACAAAAAAAAACCAAAAAAAAAAAAAACAACGTTGATAGTTATAGATTAATAATTCATGATATTTGTTTAAAGAATCCTTTTACATTGAAAACTGTATGTACAAACTTTTTTTTTAAACTACATGTCCAGTTCTTTATCATGAACTTTTTAATATGTCATTTTTTTTATTTTTCATATGAGACAAACAAGATGTCCACAATAGTTTGAGCCCACCAAAGCAGTTTGCTCATCTCTAATGAGCAGGTTGTTGCACAAATGACTAGTTTCACTTGTAATGTATGTCATTCTCATGAGTTTATGTTGGCCATGGATCCAGAACGTTAACGTCTAATTTGACTAACTCTATGATCGCTGCTTGCCTAGGAATGCCATATAGAACTATAACTTAAAAGACATCCCGGAATGAAAATATACTGTATCTTCCTTAATGTGTTTGTTGAACTGACCACAGACATAGCTTGCAAATATTTCGAAGACCATCAACCCACAGGTTTGTTTGCGAGATGAGCACTGGTGGATGATGACTTCGAGGGAGGGTAGAAAGCTCACGTGGGGTCAAACAAGATGGCTGAATATTTTCATATTCAACTTCTATGCGATTTGGTTCTTTCCTCTTACTCTGTGAAACTCGTTTGCTGTGAAAAGCAATACTGGGCCAAACATGAGGTGAATTGGCGTTTCATGCGTTATCAGAATGGCAGGAATTTCACTCCTGAATCACATCGAGAAGGCCAGTGTAGCGATTGCATACTATGATTTCTTGAGATGCACCCGCAGGGACCATCTTGTCTGTTTGCGGCTGGCAGACGTTGACTTCTAGTCTCTCTTGAGTGGGCACCAGACAGATTCTTCATTTTCACTACAGTAATATGGCTTTACCTTCTGGGGATGCTCAGGCCAGAGCAGAGACTGGATCTGTGTTTTGGAATGGGTGCGAGTGGCGGGAGCCACAGCTTGAAATCAATACAGCATTACCCCATCATCCTCATACTTGCGTCCCAGTGATGGAAACAGCAGATGCCTGTTGGAATAATGGGCCACTTCATGGCCCAGACAGTCCATTTACATGTCCGCCTACAAACAAGGACTTCACTGAAGTTGTTCATGTACCACTCAACCAGCCATGTCTGCAGTCTTTTATATTGGGCGCAAGATAAAAGAGAAAATATTTGAGCAGGGATCATAAGTGATGGAAATGTGTACTGGTGATTTAGATAAGCTTGTGTTTATATTGAATGAATTATAAAGTGAATGCTGACTGCTGCTTTATTGCTTTTTTCATTGTTGATGAATTGGTTAGTGATAAACTGCTGGTGTGTGTATGTGTGTTGAACAGGGCCTGTCGGAGTTGGTGTGAACGAGTTAAAGAGAAGACTTCTACTCTCTGACCCAGAACACTTCAGTGTAACTGTGCCATGTGAGTTCATATAACATTTGTGCAATAAATCAACCAGATAGTATGTATCTCTTTCAAAACAACCAATAAGAATCCTGACACCTACGGTCTTGTGGACTTCACAAAAGACTACAAGACTATGGGCCTATTATACGAGCCTGTTCTCATCCCAAGGCGACGCTGTTGCCAATGCGGATACATCCAACGCACATGGCACCCTTTAGGCCGTGTGTCCACCAAAGTGTTTTTCCACGGGCCTGGCGTATGTTTTCAATTGTTTTCAATGGGAGCGCCGCGTTTTTTAAACGCCATGAGGCGCTGAGCGTTTTTGTCACGCTGAAGCGCCGAGCGCCCAGCGTTTTTACTGGTCGCTGGGAGTTGAAAAATGTTCAACTTTGGATAAAACGCAGCGCTCATCACTGTCACTTTTTACCCAGCCGTCCAATCACAGTGGAGGAGGGGCGGGACTAATACCACACCAACCAACTGTCACAACATTCAAACTGCTGCGGATATTCTGTATCATAGCAACGAAACGTCTCAACGAAAAAAAAGGTTGCGCTGCCAAAACGCTCTCAAGTGCCCAAAGCACGGCGTCTTCAGCAGAGCATTTATTCTGCTGCCAAAAAGAACTAGTTTGCAAGGACCCTCGTTTGTCTACATACCTGTTGGACACCAATTGCGCTTTTCCTTTTCCAGTACCAGCTCAGCTCGACTCGCCTCGGCTCACTTTTCGTTCTGTTTTCCATTGCAGACAGTACCGCCACAAATAGTACCTGGTCGTCATAGCGACGCCTTACGTTCCTCGTTGCCCCATCAATCTCTCGCAGGATCCTCTCTTTGGCAACCAAACAAAGGAAAGTCTACACCCCTCGTTTGACCACGGCATATTCTTCCGAGTTGCCATAATAATAGTAGTAAGTTTAGTAACTATCTCTGGCCAAACAATTTAAAAATAGTGCGGTTATTCTGGATACTCAATCTGGCGCATGTAATGATGACGCAGTGAATGGTGACAATTCTCTCTGACCAATCAGCAGTCGGCATTGTTTTCACGTGACATTTTAGTACCGGCTAAGCTCTCCTTAGCTCGCTCAGAACCTCGCCGGAGGTGATACTAAAAAAAGTACCCGAAATCAGGAACAGGTACAACTTTTACGCAGTGGAAAACCAAACAAAGGCGAGCCGAGTCAAGTTTAGCTGGTACTGTGTAGTGGAAAAGCGCCTTCAGGGAGTTTTCACACTAGGCACGTTTGCTGTGATTTGATACTGAGTGTGAATGTACCAGGACTGTCTGTTTCTTGCAAATGGACTGCATGTCCACTCTTGCTTATATCCAAGGTAAGGTGCATGTCCATGTTACTTCCGAACAATTGCGGACCCAAGTTCACATTCATGTAAACTGCACCAGTTCCTTTGCCACCGAAATCAGACCACCATCTAAACCTAGTCTCGGGTGCAGGTACTTATAATGATATCATTATAATATCAATACTTAATAATGAATTTATCAAATGCTTATTTAATAGGTAAATCATTCATTTACAAGGATATCAATTCAGGTACACTGAATGGCATATATAACGCTGCCTCTAAGTGAGCAAACAGACAAAGAAGAATCAAGAACAGCCCTGTTTCTTAAAAGCAAAACCATTGCCTTGATTCCACACTCTTGTAAATGTTCATGAAAAATCTGTAGGCAGACCATCAAATTTTTCCACACTGAGGCCTAAAGCGGTGTCAGACTGCCAGAGTGGAGAAGAGAACAGAACCAGTTTTTCACTGCCACTCTGGGTGTCCAAGAGCGATGTGGACAGGGGGCGATAGAGCGATGAAAGAACAGGATAATCACGGCCACCAACAGCTAGACTGTCTATGCAGTGATCGAGGGAGCGATGTGACTTTTTCTCCTTATTCTGGAAAATGGACATCTTTCTGCCTAAGGTTGGCGCTCATCATGCCTGTTTCTCCCTGCTGGAAGCTCAAACTAGCAGCTTTCCACATTTCTGACTGTGCTCCAAGCTACCGAACTGTAGCAAAACAGGGTTAGGGTCTAACTTTGTTTGACACGTACATTTATTTGATTTATGACACTTGAGTAGTGAGTGCCAAAATTGATCGTCAAGATGGTGGCATCAAAATGAGCGTCTCAGCTAATGACAACCACAACAGCTGTGATCACTAGTTCAGAGGAATAAAAGGTTTTAACAGACTCCTGCTGCCCCCTAAATGTGTAAATGAAGCGTGTACTACAAAACTGGCTCACTGAAATGGGCTTGTATTCGCTTTTTCATGACTGGGAACAGTGTTTTGTTGATGGGCTTCATAAACAGAAAGTTGTAGTTTGATTTGCACATACACAAATCCCGACTTCTCGACTTCTTGCCCCCCAGTGGCAGTAAAAGTTTATTGTTTATTTTGGAATATGCACAGGACGCGTGGACAATTAGAGTTAGGGTGTGTGATGAGCTCCTCAGGCCTTGTTAAGCTCACCTCTGAGCATATTTTCTGTGTGACTCAGTCTAGTTAATAAGGGTCTTATTACCTAACCCCTGCTCAGTTTTGGACACATGCTACCAGAGACAGTTCTGCCTCCCTTGTGAAATAGAATTGCACTTAATTGTACTAAATGTGCACTTGCTGTGTACTTCAAAACTTAAATGTGTGAATGTTTTGTCTAAAAATATATACTTGGCGATAATATAATATATTTACGTATTTTCTGTGTTGAGTAACATACTAAAACAAATGTAAAGTACTTGATTGTAAATTTAACTGTAGTGTGTTATTACTGTGTTTTAAAGCACTTAATTGCAACTGCATCTTTACAAGTTGGGAATGTTTACAAGTTTCAATATACATACAAGTTTCAATAGACATGACATTAATGTAGAATTTAGTATACCATTAAAGCAGTCAATATGTCAGTACATTTTACAGTACACTTATTTTAAAGACAAAAGAAATAATTATGAAATTACATATAAAGATGTACTTAAAGGGATAGTTCACTTTGAAATTAATTTTTGATATGTTTTAGATTACCTCAAGGGCATCCAAGATGTATGTGTCTTTGTTTCCTCAGTATTTTCAATTTTGACATTTTTCAGTCAAACCGTTGTTGTCTGTCAGTTATACACTGGAGGCTAAGGGGGTCCACCAAAAAGCATGCACAGAGAAGTCAAAATTAAACATGATTTAATGACTCGTAAATGTAAGTACACATTGATGGCCTAAGACACAAAACGAGCGGTTTGTGTGAGAAAACGAACAGTATTTATATCCTTGTTACCTCTTGTAATTATAGCCATGACAAAATGATCTGACTGCACGGGTGCTTCGGTCTGCACAAGCGCCGGAAGTGATCGCTTGCGCACCTACGTTACTCTTTGTTTATACAGAGATTTCGGAAGTTTTACCTTTCACTAAACATATTTAGATATACAGGAAACCGCAATTGAAGACGATTTCTATATGAAGAGTTCAGATGCAAAAGCCTCTTAGTGCCATTTGAAATTTTCTTCTAGAATGATCATTTTTTATCAAGCTTGTATATTTAAGTTCAGTGATTTCACTTAAATGGCAATGATAATTACCTATTAATTGTTATTTAAGTGAAATTACTGAACTTAAATATACAAGTTTGACAAAAATCATCATTAAAGAAGAAAATTTCAAATGGCATTTAGAGGCTTTTGCATCTGAACTCTTCATATGTTTAGTAAAAGGTAAAACTTCTGAAATCTCCGTGTAAATATTGAGTGACGTCACACGCAAGCGATCACTTCCGGCGTAACATTGAACTGATTCAGTTCGGTTCAGTTGGACATTGCACAACTGATTCAGATCACTTGGACGTCACTGTGATTACAAGAGGTAAAAACGATATAAATACTGTTCGTTTTCTCACAAAAAACGCTCGTTTCGTGTCTTAGGCCATCAATGTGTACTTACATTTACGAGTCATTAAATCCTGTTTAATTTTGACTTCTCTGTGCATGCTCTTTGGTGGACCCCCTTAGCCTCCAGTGTATGACTGAAAAATGTAAAAACATATCAAAAATTAATTTCAAAGTGAACTATCCCTTTAAGTCCTACTGGGTCAAACAAATTGTGTTTAGTATAAATTTGAACATTATAAAACCTTCTCATTTAGTTATAAATAATGTGCAATTAAGTGTCAAAAACATTACAGTTCTCGTTTAAAACATATGCTAAAGTGTACCTCTTTTTCACAAAGGTCTCCACCATGATTTCTTTATGTCAATTATCTCTCTAAAAATAAACGTAAAAATATGCAAGTGTGATCGGTTCTACTAGACCTGCTCCGAGCGGGTTTTGAACCGGGGTCTCTGGTGTGGGAGGTGGGCGCTAATAACAACGCTTGAGACCACAGGCTGTAGCGTCAGTCGCTAGTGTGCCTCTTGTTGCAAGGGGAGTGAGGTTTACACACACAGATCTTCCTGGTCTATGTCCTTTACACAAGTGTACATGTAAACTGTTTTTACACTTATTTTTTGTTTGGGGTCTCAGAGACCCCAAAGCAATTTTAAGAACTCAACAATTGAATTGACTTTGAAGTATCGGTGGTATGATGTGTTTTCCTAATTTCATGAGATTTACTTGATAAGATACTTTAATCGTCCATTATGAAAAATATTATACTGTATTACTTATCTTTGATCCCGTTTTTTTCTTGGATCAAATGAACCCTAAACAGAAATAATGTTACTAGACTGGATCACATTTGTTTTACTTTGTGGTAAACAATATGGATAAACCAATAAAGACATCTGACAAGTAGTTTCGAGGTAAGAGAAAGCTATTAAAAATATTTTGAAGGAAAAATCACGTTTCAATATTTTTACATGCATATCAGGGTCTCTGGGATCTGCAAATGAGTCTGAAGATCCTGTTTATCAGCTGGTTTGGTTTAATTTGATTTGGATTGCATTAAGACACTTGATTATTTCCAGACTTTCTTTAAATTTCAACAGATACCACTCGGGAGCAGAAAAAGCAAGAGAGAGAAGGGGTGGAGTACCATTTTGTCTCCAAACACACTTTTGAAAAAGATATCCTCAACCACAAGTAAGCTAAACACTCATGAATGGTACCCAGCCCATGTTGTAGTTTATTCTAGAGGCTGGTTTTGGGTTTTGTTGTTTTACTTTGCTAAACCAATTTTGTCTAGTGGGCAGTTATGGAAGATGAAATAAAATATTTTAAAATCAAACAACACTTCTAGTAATCTACGTAATCTACCACTTTACCTGGTTGTTTTTATCCCAAACAAGATTAAATAGTGGATTTATAAGAAGCCAACTGCATTATTCCTGTATTTAAAGATGCTCCTGGAATTTAAATCACACATGTAATCCTTGTTAATGCTTATAACGCAGATCACAACCATTGACAGGAAATACTCCCTTTCTCCAATTTTCACTCAAAAACGAGAGGAAATCTCAAAAGCATGTGTCCGTGAACAGTGTCACATTATATTAAAGTTGGGGGATATTTTAAGAGCCTTCTGTGGTTTGAAATGACTTTTTGTCTTGTTAGTTGGACATAGGGAAAGAAGCAAGTGAGACAGGAATGACAGAGAGCAGACAGCCCAACTTTCCAGAGAGGTGCACTAGAGAGAGGAAAAGCGGGCTGCTTTTTGCATCACTCCTCTGAATTACCATCATCTTTGATTATCATACAATTGCCTTATATTAAAGCCAAAGGCAAAAGCCCAACGTTACTACCAGAACTCAAGCAGTAGGAACCTCTACTTCAGTAGAAACCATCTACTACGCAAATGAGTAACACTTTTGAATAGGTGGTGAAGATTCTCGGGGCCCCTGGCTTTCGGAGAGACGCCCTAGCCTAGCTATGGCCCTGCCAATCAGACTTTTTCATACCTCCCAAAAAATAAAGAAACAAAGTACTGTTCTATAATTAATGTGAAGCTAATCAATAACCAGTGTTGGGGAAGCTACTCTGAAACTGTAGTTTGACAAGCTACAAGCTACTCGTAAGTTAAAGTAGTTAAACTACAGTCAAGCTACTCTTTTGGAAAAGTAGTTAGCTACACTACAAGTTACTATCAAAAAGTAGCTAGCTACATTGAAACTACTTTTGCTTTTGAACAACGTATTATTAATAACTGAATAAGTGTCTGAGGACAGAAGGGGACAACAATACTTTTTGAAATCATAATTTTATTGCAATGTTTTAAACACTAAAAGAATGCAATAAAATTATGATTTCAAAAACTATTGTTTTATTACACACAACACCCAAATATCTCAGATTGTTTGTCAAAAGTGCAAAATTGTAACCAATAGGCTACAACATTGCAAGAAAAAAAATATACATCCAACGTAAATTGCATGTAGAACATTTTCTCAAAAATACCGATTGAACTTGGACAAATAAGGCCATGGGTAATTAACGTTAGTTGTTTCTCCATCCTCCAATTCTGCTGTCACATCTTGCTCCATCATCATGTGTGTGTCAACACACTTCTGTACGTCAGTGAACTGTTAGCCGCAGATGTGTGATTAAACAACAGGTGGCGGTGATGGCAAAAAAATGAGTTTGTAATCTAACAAGAAGAAGAATATCCTAGCAGCGCGCTGATTCGCGCACGCTCGACAAACACAATGTAGCTTTTGCTCGAGCTACACCGCTACTTGCTGCAAAAAGTAGTTAGCTACTGGAAAAGCTACACTGTTTAAAAAGCAACTGAGCTACTGCCAAGCTACTCAAAAATGTAGTTAAGTTAGTAGCTTCGCTACTTGTAGTTAACTACTCCCCAACACTGTCAATAACTAATGCCGGCAAATTAACATTTTAAAGGGGGGGTTGACTGCTTTTTTTCTTTGCATGATTGTGTTTATGGGGTGCAATATAACATGTATTCGTGGTTTTTTCTTTTTTTAAAAGTCTTATTTTTCATAAACTTCACCTTTATTGTCAGCCGCGCTCTCCTCTGTCCTCGAACGAGCAGTTGACTCCCTGAGTCTATGAAAACACTCCTTTAGAAACAGGCAGTGGGCTCAGATTGGTTAGCTTGGCCCGGTGTGTTGTGATTGGCTAAACTGTCGCTCACGTTGTCCGGAAGGTTAACGCCCATTACCTTTACGGGCGAAACGTGCATGTCATGAGCTCTGGTCTAGATGTAAATATGTGTCGAACTGCAGTATCAGTTTGAGGCAGAATCAGACCGAGAAAGCCGCGATGAAGAGAGTCAAGCAGAACCTCACCACACACGGCTCTTACTAAACGTTTCTGGATGATAATTTTCTACATTTTTTAACTTTATACACGTTTATTTTACACAATAGCATCTGACTGGCAACAATAGCAACTGACTGGCTACTATTGTTATACTCAAACAGCGTTGGCATGTTTACGTTCTTGATCAAATCGAAAATAACGTCATGAAAAATACGTTTAAAACATTAGTACTTATAGAAAATTTAGGTCCACAATGTTTGTACGCATTTGTCGTAGACACAAAATAGCATAACTGGTAGCCTATATAGTGGTTATGAAGCCAGCGCTGGCATTTGAAAAAAAAAAAAACACATAAGGCTACGTCTGGAATTAAATATGCAAATACATTTAAAATGATTAAGTCTTAGCCTACTTACAGGTTGTGGCCCAACAACTGCTGCCTCTGGTTTAAAATTTGGAACCGCTTCATGTTTTAGTAACAGTTTCTTGTTGAATCCGGTGTTGAACTCGTGGAGATTCTGGAAGCTGTCTTCCGTAAAATGTGCAGCACAGAGAGCTAGATTATGATCGTCATTTTCAGGAACATAATCAAACATAAATTGTATCCATTGTTGACGAAGTACAGCGTCCGTGGGAAGCCCGAACACAGAAGACCACACACTCGACGAGCCGCAGAAATATGCGCATGCCCTGTTTTGCATTTCCAGAGGGAGGGGTTGATGCAAATGTGTGGGTTAGTGACGTCTAAAACCCAGCTGTAGTCCCAATCGAGTCGTTTTTGTAGGCAATTATAGTTCCTGATTTTTAAAAGACGATATCTCTGCTTACACTGAACTTTCAGTGCTATAACTTTACAGATACTGTTCATGCACCAACAGCAACATTACACACTATTAAAAATGAAAAGTGTGAAATCGCAGTCAACCCACCCTTTAACTACTATTTTAACATTTCAACACTTTTAACAATTGGTAATAGCAGACAAGCTGTTAATAAATCATACGTTTTATCAGGCATCTTACAACTATGAATCATTTTAACTCTTTCCCAGCCATTGACATGCTTTTCCATTATATACGTTTCCCGGCTATTGACAAGTTCTTCCAACAATCACTAGAGAGTCATGGAGATTATTTGACCATTTTGAGTCATCAGCCATACCTCAAATGCCCTGAAAAATCTTATACAGTGATTTATTTATTTAATGTACCTTGTGGAAATATATGGTTCTATATAGTACTGTATGTCTAAAGTGAAGATCATAGTAACCCACAAGTAAGGACTCGATTATGACTTGGCTCTTCACTTCAGGATACTGTTCCAATTTAATAAGTAATTCCTTCTGAAGGATTTGATAATACTTGAGTTATTACTAGTACTTTACTATGATCTACACTTTAGAATTAAATGCATTATGCAGAATTTGTGTTGTTACTTGATTTGCATAATATCCTTTAGTGATTCAGGAGTGAAGCAACTTGCAGCGTGTACAAATATGGCGCTATCAGTAGCCATAATTAATTCTTAGTGAATTCTCCTCTCCAATTCTAATTCACTTTATAGGATTAGAAGCACAACTGACTTTTGAAAAGAAACAGGCACAAAATGATTTACTGTCTCATTTCTTATGCAATTATGACACACTTATTGAAAGCATTGCATTTTAATTTTGGATCATTCTTTGAAGACCATCCCTCAAAAGTTCGTTGCTTTTATTTACATTTGTGTTACAAACATAACACAAAAAAATCTGGAAGGATGATCTGCTGAAATATGTTATAATTTACTCTATGTGGATCATATTGCACTGATTATATTGGAAAGAATCATGCTAATAGTGTGTAACAGCAAACTGGAAAACATCACCTGGAGATTTATGTTTGCATGCTCCAAATTGTCATTTATTTTCTAATGATTTATGGTCATCTTATTATTTATCAGATATTTTCATAGCATGTTATTAAAAACAGTCATGTAAAACAGTTTAAATTATTAGAGCTTATAAAAATGTCTATATTCCCCATATTTCATGCTCTCTGAATTTTTTTCACCTAGATTTTTGGAGTATGGTGAACATAAAGGGAACTACTATGGTACGAGTCTGGATTCGGTGCGCAGGGTCATAGCGGAGAGCAAGGTGTGCCTGTTGGATGTGGAACCACACGTGAGTCAAAGATCATTCATGAATGCCAGGGTGTGTGAGCACTGGATAAGGGATCTGCGCCCGTTGGTCTTCGACAACAGCGTCCCCTTTCACAACATATTTTGTAATGGATTTTATTTCATATTATTAAAGAACCACACATGCAGTATATGATACAAATACCGCAATTTGTGCCTCTCTCCAGAAGCACAAGCGAAAGAGGAAAAGAGAGAAACGGGGATAAACAGAGTGAGCGAGAGCCAGGGAGTCCTATATTACATGTCATATTTGTTGACTTTGGAGCACGGACTCAAGGGCAGGAATTATGTCATTTTGGACGGGGAGCTTCTGTCAGCTCTACTCCAGTTGGTACATTTCCTGTGGTCTGATTATTTTTCATCAGCTTGTAACATTTATAGAAACATTCTCACTGTATTAACGAACCTACTATGTGAGCACATGGCTGATGCTGTGTCTAGTGTTTCATACCATAGAAAATTGGTTTGAAATTAAACAGTTACAATGTAACATGGACACATTCACACCAGGCAACGATCTGTTTTATTTTGAAGAATAGGTCTCACATGTTGCCATTTAGCTCACTGTCATTTGTTCACTGTTTTTTTTTCTCCATTCTCTAACAGACCATAGCAGCCTTATATTCCTCTGAGTTTAAACCTTATGTTGTATTTGTGAAGCCTCCACCAATCGAGCGCTTGAGACTGAGCCGAAGAAAAGCAAAGGTTCTGTCAAGTCAGAATGAGCAAACAGTAACAAAAATCTTTACGGTAAGAGATATAATGATTGTAGTTTCTTGTCATCTCTAGTACCACCTTGGGTGTGCATTATTTTTCACATAATTCAATGGCCCGGCAATATTCCTTACTTAATATAATGTGGGATCCAGTGTTGGGGTAGCTACTCTGAAACTGTAGTTTGACAAGCTACAAGTTAAAGTAGTTAAACTA
Source organism: Pimephales promelas (assembly GCF_016745375.1). The sequence continues at coordinate 5,930,398 of NW_024121555.1, forward strand.
GCTACCCTTTTAGAAAAGTAGTTAGCTACACTACAAGTTACTATCAAAAAGTAGCTAGCTACATTGAAACTACTTTTGCTTTTTGAACAACGTATATAATAAATAACTGAATAAGTGTCTGAGGATTTTTTAAAGTAAAGTGTTTAGTGTTTAAAACAATGCAATACAATTGTGATTTCAAAGAGTATCGTTTTATTGCACACAACACTCAAATATCTCAGACTGTTAGCCTACAACATTGCAAGAACAAAATATACATCCAACGTAAATTGCATGTAGAACATTTTCTCAAAAATACCGATTGAACTTGGACAAATAAGGCCATGGGTAATTAACATTAGTTGTTTCTCCATCCTCCAAATCTGCCGTCACGTCTTGCTATTTAATCATAATATGGGTGTGTCAACCCACTTCTGTACGTCAGTGAACCATTAGCCGCAAGATGCATGAACAGGTGGCGGTAATGGCAAAAAATTAGTTTGTAATCTAAGAAGAAGAAGAATATCCTTGCATCGTGCTGATTCGTGTAGGCTCGACGAACGCAATGTAGCTTTTGCTCGCGCTACACCGCTACTTGCTGCAAAAAGTTGTTAGCTATTGGAAAAGCTACATTGTTTAAAAAGCAACTGAGCTACTGCCAAGCTACTGAAAAATGTAGTTCAAGGAGAACTCCGGCGCAAAATGAACCTTTGGTCTAATAAAACATCGGTACCTAGTCAACCGTTCTCTGAGATTTGTTTTCATGATCAACATGACTTTTGCGTAAACATATAAACCACTTTCGAGTCAGGTGGCGTATTATCTCTATGCATTTTGAGCTATCCGCGTGTATCCGCGTGTATGCGTATATGTCTACGCCATTAACGTCCGCATCATTCCGCGTGTCTGTACACGCAGTCAAATCTCCAGTCATAAATGCCATTAAACCCAGTGACGGTTAGGTTTAGGGACGGGGTTGAGGTAAGTCATATATTTATATAACGTTAAGTCAACGGCGTTCATAAACACGCTGAAAGGCGATTATGCGTCTTGATAGCACGGCAAAAATGGAAATACGAATTGGCGTGTCATACACACGCTACTTCATGAGATCAGTCTGTCATGAGTTTTATCTCTGAAACCTGTTTAGCGTATAATGCTAGTAATGGGGGCATTTACATATACAAAGAAATCGCTAGTTTATACCACTAACAAGGCTCAAAATTGCCCCACACTAACACAGTAACATAATGAGGGTCCATACATGCAAAACGAAGCATTGAGAACTTTGTAAGTGTACGTTTGATAAGAAGATACTTTATAAAGACAGTTCACTTCGTTTATACAGACAGAAGCCATCTTAGAAAATAGTCTCGATAAGTTGATCCCCGAACGCCGTTCATACAGTTCAGAAGTTCACTGAACTTCATACAGTTCACCTCACTTGGCACGTCGTTCGTGGTTTGACTTGTCGTGACTTTTCCAAGATGGCGCCGCCTGTATACACGAAGTGAACTGTCTTTATGAAGTGTCTTCTTATTAAACGGTCTGTACACTTACAAAGTTCTCAGTGCTTCGTTTTGCATGTATGGAGCCTCATTATGTTACTGTGTTAGTGTGGGGCTATTTTGAGCCTTGTTAGTGGTATTAACTAGCGATTTCTTTTTACAAAGTTAATGCCCCCATATACTAGCGTTATACGCTAAACAGTTTTTAGAGATAAAACTCTTTACATTCGATGAAAACAAATCTGACTAGGTACCGATGTTTTATTAGTCCAAAGGTTCATTTTCCGCCGGAGTTCTCCTTTAAGTTAGTACCGTCGCTACTTGTAGTAAAATACTCCCCAACACTGGTGGAATCAATGTGGGATCAAAAATGGAATGGGAGAATTCTCAATGCATGACCTTCCTACAGCAGTTCAGTTCACAGCTGAGATGAACAAGCTCTGACCTGACCCATCGTCTTGACCGTACATCAGCCTCTCTGGCATTTAATGCACCTCTTTGGAAAGAGTCCCTTTTAAAAACCTCTCCAGGGTGGGCTGCAGGTGTGCCCCATGAGTACACACAGGTTTGTCTTCTTACGCTCCGAACGGTCTGAGGGTCTTTCAGGCTTGGGGCAGAAGGTTTGCTGGTAACCCCACTGAGACCCATCTGTGTCATGCTGTGAGTGTGAGCACCTAAGTCTACCCCAGAGTCTTATAAAAGACTTGGGTCATCTCTCTCACACCTGGATGTTGTTTTACAAACTACCAAGCTCCTGGGTGCAAATGTGTTGCTCATCTTTCCATATTAACCTAGGACACACGTGTCCTGTGTGACTGCACTGAGCACTGACCTTAACAAGACACATTTGGACATCACTAGTTTTTATGATTTAGTGGAATGATTCGTCGTTACTGTCTTCTTTACTTTTTTTTACTCCAATCCAAGCCAGTTCAGTCTGACGCATAATGTCACATCGTTTTTATAATTCATAAACCACAAAGTGAAATACCTTTTGAGGTACGGAAAGACATTTATAGACAAGAAGTGTTCTTTTGGACCATCTGGAGCTTTGGGTTCTGTGTAAAAATGTCTTTTCACTGTTAAAAATAGTGGACAATGTCATAGCTGAGGAAGAACATTTCTCATACTGACCATTGACCTGAATGAATTTAACAGGAACACTTAAATACACTGAACTGTATGAGTAACTTCACTGTCATGGCTATTTTTCTAAATGCTTCAAGATGACTATATACGTAAGAGAACATAAATTAAAGCTTAAACTTAAGGAATTCCTTTCACTAGGCTGACCGAAACAATGGAAACACTCAAAAGCATGGCATCTCACGTAAATGCAACATCTGTAGCCCCGTGGAGTCTAACCCTTCTGCCATACATTCTGCAAATGTCACTCATGTTGGTGATGTAAAAAAACCATCAGCATTAGATTTGTTTTATTCTGCCTCGTTGATCCCTATGTTGTTTTAAACCCACATCAGATGACGTGCTTTCTACTGATTTGGTTGTGGGCGTATTAGATATTGGGTTGGACTTAAAAAAAAAAAAAAAATCTGTGAAATTTACAGTAAAATAATGGAAGTTGTGGTTGCCAGATCTTTACCATAAAAACTATGGTACCAGCATTTCAAATTTTACGGACTGACCTTAAAATTTTACAGTAAAATTAAAATATACTTTTTACTGTAAAATTTTACAGTAAAAAGTAAAATATACGTTTTACTGAAAAATTTTACAGTATTATTTTTTTTTTGTGTAATGTGCCCAAGCCATTGACATTCAACACAAAACATGTAAATAACTAAAAAGAAAAAACTAAGAGCAAAAAGCTTTTTCAATGAAAAAAACGGGAATTTCAATTTTACGTTTTTTAACTGTAAATCATAAGATGATTTGTTGTTATTCACGCTCAAAAAACAAACAGTATTTTACTGTGAAATTACATGAAATGTCATGTTCAGACTACATGAATTAGCCCAATTTTGGCACAATCCATTTTACATAGGGTGCGGTAGCGATTCGTAAATGACAATCCGCAAGAATCTATCGTTTTATCTCATATAGTGTCATGGTGGACGACAACCAACGCCGAGTCTGTGATGCTTTACAATGTCCTGACAGAAAGACTAGCATGTTTCTTCTTTTTTTACGGTCCTCCACGATGGGTTTCATCACATATGTGACATTGACCAATAGGAACACAGAAGCTTTCAAAACATGGACAAAGAGAGACGATGGTATTGGTGCTGCTACTAGGAGGAATTGTTTCTTTCTGGGGGGTTTTCCTGATAACAAGACAGCCAGTACAAAACACACTGCTTTGGTAGCCATTGTTTCATTAATGCTCCGAAATTCAGTCGTTAGTTCCGCCTGCTCGATGACATCACGCATGTCATTAAATACGGCAAGTGATGATTGGTCAGGAAGTAACGCATAGTCTGACATGTTTCTCATCCACAATACACCAAAAATTTAGGGGTCAAAATCACATAATCTGACACACTGATTATCCGAACAGACAAAAATATTGTTTAGTCTGAACCTGGCATTAGAACTATCGTTTTTCACCAAATAGGGGAAGGAACTTACCGTTAGCCATTTCATAGGTTTTATCATAGCATTTTCCCATCAAAATTAAGATCATTTTTAAAATCCCATTCATCCCATCCATTTATTCAGATCTTAGACATGCTGAGTGACACAAACAAGTGTTGTTATACTAATAGTGCGTTCAAGCCATTTTGCAATTACCGTAATTATGAAATTTCGAGCGCTGACTTGTCATCTCATAATTACGATAATTCCAACATGAATGCACCACAGAAATATCAGGCCTTTATACAGTAATATTATACTCATGCACAGCCATTTTCTTCATTATTTTTAGGAGGAGGACTTTCAAGACATGATTTCCAGTGCCCAAGCCATGGAGAATAAATACGTCCACTTGTTTGAGAAAGTGATCATCAATGACGATCTGGCCATGGCATTCACCGAGCTGAGAGACGAACTCACAAAGATAGAAACAGAGACTCGCTGGATCCCAAAAACATGGGCTCATGTCTGAGAAACCAATTCATGTTCACTGAACCACTTAGACTCATAATAACTTTTGACAATGTTTTAGAGATTTTCTGCATATAAAAAATATGGCACACCATATTATTGTAATTATACGCTCATGAGCAGTATGCGCTGGCCCGTCATGAATCAACTCCATTCATAACTTCCTACATAATGGTATACATTATGCTATATTACTGAATGATTTCTATACACAAATTGCTTTGTGCACTGTTGTGGCTTGTGTTTTATGTTTTAATAACTTACAGACGTTGATTTTCCATTAAAAAGATGTGTTCTTAATTTGATTTAAGTGAGGTGGAATAGGACTACAGTTTCTTTTATTTTCGTAACTTGTGACTACAAGATTGAACTCTGGATTAGACCTCTGAAACACATCCAGGTTGCTCTTGTAACAAACACTTCCAATCCAAATTTAGTTTTGTTCCTGACATTGAACTCAGCAGTGATTTAAATGACTTGGCATTGTTGAAGAACATTAACGTTTGCAGGTATACAAGAGGTAGCAATTCTTCTCAAACAATGCATTTTGGAAAGGAGAGTTGAGTTGGAAGTTAAGAGGAAGACGTTTGCTCAAGGTGACCTTAGTTTTTCCAGTGGAAGCCAGAAGAGGAAGAGGATGTTGATTTTTTACCAGCACTCAGTATATTAAAGCAGAATTAAAGAGTAACGGGAGAGTTCCTGGAGTTTCCTTGGATGGCTGCCCGGTCAGCATGAGGGACACCTGACACATGTATACCTTTATACCTTCCAGTGAATGAATGAATGAATGAATGAAAGGAAGAGCAGACTAAAGATGCAGTGTGGCATGTCAGAATCTTTTTAAAGAAGTGACAGATTATGATTTAAGGCATTCAGTATTTCAACTGCTTAAAGCCTTTCACTCATACTTTCATATGTGAAACCGTTTGTGGTTCAGTTCATATGGTAGTAATGGTACATATTAACCACACATTAACCAAACTCGCTCATATAATTTGGTTCTTACTCCTGTAAATATCAGGCAGTCACTTCGGTTGTAGAATGCAGTTGTCACTCTCTGCGTCAATGTAATTTACTGCTGCAAACAGGACTTGTAAAAAATTTTGTAATTTTATTTTACATTCGACTTTAAAAAAAAAAACCCTGAACCAGTTACATTTTTTGGTATAATGATTTGTGAAGGCTGTGATAAATTATGATGTTGACATGATCTGATCTAAACACTGACACCTAAACACACATGCATGGATGAATATTATCATATGGTGTGGTTTAAAGTATTAAGCAACTCTTTGTTGCATATACGTCTTTCAGTTGGTTGGCACAAGTGTACAATTTCTTTAGACAGTAATGTGACAGAATTCCAGCTGATTTGCATCATTTGATAGACACTACAAGGCCACGTACGTTTACACGACAACAATATGCTTTTGAGTTTTGCACGCACAGACAACACCATTATCAAAATGATCCCCATTAACACGAATCCACGAAAACGACTAAAAACGCTGTATTCTGCTGCCAGGCCATTAGATGTTGATGAAACACTATAGACTGAACAACACGTCATCGTCTTCAGAGATTCGTGTTTCTTTTAGACGGAGACCGTTTTCAAAAACTTGCAATTAGAAACCCGTTTTCAAAAGTTTGCGTTTTCAGGCTCCCAAAATAAACGGCCAAAACGCATAAAATGTTTTACGTTGTTACCTTATTCACAGAGTTATAATGGCTGTTTACACGACTACGAAAAACGTAGAACTTTTTATGCGTTTTGGCCGGCAAGTTTTGGGTGCCTGAAAACGCAAACTTTTGAAAAGGGGTTTCAAAGTGAAAGTTTTTGAAAATGGTCAAAACAACAAAACGGTTGTACCGTCCGTACACGGAAAAACTTCTCAGTTTTAAGCATATCATTGTCAGGTAAACGTATGGCCTACCCTAAAACTATTACATTGTCAAAAGAATTCGTGTTTCTTTTGTCAGACGGAGACCTTTTTCAAAAACTTGCACTTTGAAACTCGTTTTCAAAAGTTTGCGTTTTCAGGCACCCAAAATAAATGGGCAAACGCATAAAAAGTTTTACGTTTTCAACTAAAAACATAGAACTTTTTATGTGTTTTGGCCGGCAACTGAATTCTGAGTGCAAGTTTTTCAAAGTGCAAGTTTTTGAAAATGGTCTCCGTGTAAACAACAAAACGGTTGTACCGTCTGAACGTGGAAAACCCAAAAGAAAAAACCTCTCTGTTTTAAACATATCGTTGTCGTGTAAACGCTTAGCCTACCCTAAAACTAATACTCAAAAGAAAAAGCAATCGACCACATGTACGCTCTAGTTTCTGTTTAGTTTCTGTGTTTTCCTTAGTTCATAGTTAATTTCCCTGTTTGTTAATTAGTTTCCATAATCCCTGATTCGACACACCTGTTCTGTTTCTCTTGTGATTACGTTCTCGGAGTATATAAGCCCTGACTTTCCGCAGTTCATTTGTCAAAACAGTAAAGAAAATTACATTATGTTTATATCACATTTGTTGTGCGATCTCTACAATAGTCACACCTGACACCACTTGCTGAGCTAATACATTCAGGGACCTCTTTCTTAATAATGAAATTACATCTTTTAAATACTTTTGTTTTCCTCTCGCAGTTTTCATATATCTGCGGTGGATGAGAAATTAGTTTATTAGTCAGTCATCATGGCTCATGTAAATGTCAATCAATGTTCCTCTACCTGGTGACATGAAAGAGGCAGTATATAGAAACAGATAAATCTGGATGTAGAGTTGGAAACTGTATTTGTCTGGTTTTGTGTGAAGGAGCCGGATGGGTAGACAGCCCAGGCTTTGTGGCTTTATGAGAGGTCAGGTTCCTTCACGGGCTCACGTCATCGCTATTAAAAGGCGATATGAACAGCGAGGCCCGAGTGCGTTAAAAAGACCAGGATACTTCATGCGCGCACATGCACACAAAGACAACGCCAACAAAAACATGGCAAGTCCAATAGAGCTGTGGACAAGGGTTTAAAATAACTGATTGAGTTAAATATGCTACCATAATTCAAGTTGAACAAGAGATGTGTGCTTTCCTGATTATCTCCAAATACAGCAGCAGAAGCCATGTAAGAACAATGTTAATGTACCTTTGTAAAACAAAGTAAACTTTTTTCCCCAATGTCAAAACGCTTCCCAAATTATAGCCAGGCTTTTGGCCATCATTACATTCAGGCCTTCTTCTCTGCAACAAAACGACCATTTGTGGTCAGCAGTGAAATCAAGTGAACTATTCCATGTTTACAAAATCTAATCATGCAGGGATGAAGTTTTTTGATAGTGGGATGTTTTTTTAAACACACTTTAACCCTTTAACTGCCGCATCTCGGGTCTTTTGTTGCGGTTGCATTCTAAAAACACAGCGCCAAGTTGAAAGACATTTATCTTTTAATAAACGCTCCTCTAGGCCTTGCAGGTTTGTTTTTTTTTTCTGTGTTGTGCCCACTGAATTCTGTGATCCTAGTAGGTGCTGTATTGAGCTAATCTGACCTACTCCTAATCCCAATCATAATCCTAACCCTACCATCACTACTAGGGTCGCATAATTCAGCACTACACCTGCCCTAAATACCCAGACAGCTACATGTGTGGAATCCACATGTACCAGATGTGGCACGGATCTGCACTGATACAATGTTACTGTCTGAGTGGTCTCCGGAGGGTCACACCTTCATCTGGACAGCACACCTTATTGCCAAATCTCAGAAGTTTAGAGCCATACTAGAACCTGTTTCATGAAAACCTTGAGATCTTACATTGTACCTCACAAAGAATTGACTCTATTTAAAATGTATAGAATTAGCTCATTGAGGCTTCTGTTATACTATATCATAGTTGTTTGAATCATTTAACACATTTTTAGTTCATCCAAAAATGATGAACTCCGGTCAATTTTAACACTGAGCTAATTTTTTTGTTCATTTGGAGTGCTGTCAGTACAGACAAAAATGACAAAAATCGGTGTTGCCTACACCATGTCATCCTCTTTTTAAAATTCGTACCCTGGTGACTTCAATGGGGCAAGTGCTAAACCTGCAACATCCTTGATTTGTCATTACAAGTTCACAGCCATGTGAGTGGTGTTATTAAGAGTGACCATGGTCAATCTGACTGCAGTAGATTTGAAAGATATGAATAAAAATGATGTTAATTCAGCCAGCTCACATACCTGTATTTACTTCCTGTTTTCGGTCGAAGTCCACAGTAGTCGATTGTCGGTTTTGGGTGCGCGATCTTTGGTAACTAAGCAACAGTGGAGACTCAGACTGTCAGCCGATGACGGTGCTGTGTGGTGTTCTGAGAATATCAGCTCAAATGGATAGTTCATCCGAATCAGATGATGAACCAAAGATCGTGCGCAGGCAAACTCGACAATCGACTACTGTGGACTTCGACCGAAAACAGGAAGTAAATACAGGTATGTGAGCTGGCTGAATTCACATCATTTTAATAATATTTTTCACATCTTCTGCAGTCAGATTGACCGTGGTCACTCTCAATAACACCACTCACATGGCTGTGCACTCATAATGACAAATCAAGGATGTTTGTCGTTTTTGTCTGTACTGACAGCACTCAAAAAATGAGCTCAATGTTAAAATTGACCGGAGTTCTCCTTTAAGTCATTCCAAACCTGTTTAACTTCTCTGCACAATACAAGATAGTTTGAAGAACACTGGGATCCAGAAAAACATTGTCTTTTATATGTACATTTTTATAAAATATCTTCTTTTGCATTCCACAGAAGAAAAATAGCATGCAAGGATGTGTAAATTGCTTTATTTTGACATTAATTCATCTAAATGTTAAATATCCTTAACAATACACTCCACAAATGTCCACTCTTACAAGTAACACACTATACACTCACCTAAAGGATTATTAGGAACACCTGTTCAATTTCTCATTAATGCAATTATCTAATCAACCAATCACATGGCAGTTGATACTGAGGTATGCAGAAAAGAATTTGTGAAGCCACAACATGCACAACCTTGAAGCGGATGGGCTACAACAGCAGAAGACCCCACCGGGTACCACTCATCTCCACTACAAATAGGAAAAAGTGGCTACAATTTGTGTGGCTACCAAAATTGTTGCCTGGTCTGATGAGTCTCGATTTCTGACATTTAGATGGTAGAGTCAAAATTTGGCGTAAACAATAGAATGAGAACATTGATCCATCATGCCTTGTTACCACTGTGCAGGCTGGTGGTGGTGGTGTAATGATGTGGGGATGTTTTCTTGGCCACTTTAGGCCCCTTAGTGCCAATTGGTCATCGTTCAAATGCCACGGCCTTCCTGTTTATTGTTTCTGACCATGTCCATCCCTTTATGGCCACCATGTAGCCACAAAGCTCAAATCATTTCAAATTGGTTTCTTGAACATGACAATGAGTTCACTGTACTAAAATGGCCCCCACACTCACCAGATCTCAACCCAATAGATCATCTTTGGGATGTGGTGTAATGGGAGCTACGTACCCTGGATGTGCATCCCACAAATCTCCATCAACTGTGTCAATCATACTTTAGGTGAGTGTGTGTATATATATATATATATATATGTATATGGTATATATGTGTATATATGAGAATGGTTAATTTGAATCCTAATAGCGTTCACTGAAATTGAAACTTCTTTTCCAGATTAAAAAGAAAATACATGTAAACTAGATGTTTTCAGTTCAGCAAGTTCTCTTGATCTGTGACAAAATGCACACAATTTGAATGTTTTCATAGTACCAATAAATCAATAAACTAATACCATGGAAAGCAGAATTGTTTGGTTAAACAAATAAAGACAGATCCAAAAAAAGGCTCCAAGAACAGGATGCTTTTGTACCAGCAAAATGTTTTATTTAGTCTTTCATAAAGTTGTCCCAATGTACTGCAAACTGTGTTGGCTCAATGCAAAAATGGCTTTGCGATTTTGCATGCTAGAGCTAGCAGTCCTTCAGATGGCCGTTCTTTCTTTCCAAGTAGGATTAGTCAAAAACCACCACTCCTCCCCGACCTTAGAAATGTTTCAGTATTTGTTTATCGAAGCTGATAAGAGCATCTGCACACATCGCTCTAGTGCACTATACACAGGTGTACGAGTAGGTTTTCAGTAAGTTGCTCGCCCTTTTTTCCAGTGGCATGATTATGTTGGCTAAGAAAGTGAAGAATTCCCCACAAACTTGTACTGTATAACCAAGCACGCATAGACTTCTTTTCTCTTGCCGCCAAATGGCGAACTAAAGCGTGTAATCATTCTGACAGCTGGACAGTTTCAATTAAGCGTTATTTATGGAGACTTGAGGAATACAAGACACACACTGGAGAAGTAGAGGGATTCTAAACATGTCGAGAGCCAATCACAACAGATTCAAGCCGAACGGGCCATTCTTACAGCTGACTGGAGCACATGAGATTGATTAGTTAATGAACCACTATACACTGGGTGAATCTGACCTCACCATCAGACGGTAAGCAATTCTGTGATCAATATGGATAAAACAGACCACCTCTTAGAACGAAATATGCTTGGGATGGAAATATGCCATCAATGCTTCAATTTTTACGAGAACTTCACTTAAACTTGAATCACCAAACAGCGCTTGGGTCACGATCATAACCGTCAAACCACCATCCTGTGTGATTCATTGTGTCCATTCATTTAAAAATACAAACGCTCCTTTTGGTATTTTGCCCCCTGCTAGTAAATGAAAGAGCATGTGGTTGTATTGTTGGACTCCACCTTCGCGAGCACACGACCCTGAAACCAGCAAGTTCCCGCTGGGAAGGTTGTCTGTCTAACTGACAGCTCTCATACATTTCGTATAAAATCTTCGAGAGACAAACGTGCAACTGCCAGTAACATCTACTGTTACCTTCAACAGAACTCGAGACTGATTCAAAACATTAAAATGCACCTAGGATCTTCACTTTCTTGTAATTACTTGCCTTTCCAGAGCGTTGAGAAGACAGTGGAGGCTGGATCTGCTTCAAAACACTGAAGTTGTATTGAAATCTTGTCTACGATCATATAGTTGTCAATCATAATTCTGTCAGAAGCGGGTTCCAAATCTGCGCAAGATGTCAGCGCCATATTAGGACTTTGGCAGCTTCGGTTTTCACCAATGGAAGAGAATGAAGGGCCTTGTCCATCATTTTTTACAGTCTATATGATTCAGACTTTGTACACATTGGACGTAATGTTTATAACATACTGTGCAGCTGAGAAGTTCACAAATTCGGAGAGAGGGTTAAACTCACCTCTTGACCCTCCTTTTATTATATTATAATACTGGACCTCTTTTTACTCCAGTATACGAAAGAGGAGCTCTTTTTTCCATAAGATGTGATTTACAGCGATGCCTGATCACTTCTTGTTAGTGTAAAACCTTTGGGTATGTGATCAGAGCCGAGGGCCTGTGGGTTTAATGGACTATGAACAGTGAGCACATAAAGAGCCAAAGAAAACCCCTGTTTATCTCTAACCAAATCATTCACTTGGCCATTCAAGGTGGATCTGGGATAACAAAAATGCAATTTTCCAACATCTTTCTCCTGTGTTGTGTACTAAAAGCTTGTATAATGAATGTCCATTGAAATGCTGAATAATGGCACTTGGATATATGTCAGATTTCTGTTAAGATTGTAATTTTATGCTTGTGACATCCTGTTCTCTTCTTAGCAAGATTTGATTTATTAGAAAACATGTAACAGGTAATGCGTGAGTGTGTATGTGTGTGTGTGTGTGTGTGTGTGTGTGTTAAAAGAATGAATAGGACTAGATTGGCTTAATATTTATTAAAAAAATGCTTCAGTGATAATAAATATATTTGAAAAACGGTTGTCCACTGATTCAAAGTCAGCTGGTGCAACCAACATAAACATAAACATATAGACATAAACATAACAAACAAACATATAGACATAAACATAAAACAGTAAAATATAAGGACCCCTGCAGTCGCTCATAACTGTGTGACAAGGTCAATAAGTCTCTGAAAACACTGAATAATTTGACATTTTTATTACAATGAATGGTTATTTTAGGTTGAAAATGTCATGTGGTGTGACTACCCAGACAGCAACATAGTTGAAGTATTCTAACTCAAGGTTTCCAGGGTAACTTCTCGCTTAGGTATGTAACCCTCATTCCCTGAGTAGGGAATGGAGACGTTCCATCGTGACGACGAATGTGGTTTCACTTAGAAAGCCTGTCGACTTTGAGTATACTAAACGAGCCAAAGGCAAAGAAATGCCATGGGTCTGTGGAATTTGCATGGCGCAACTCCGCCCCACCTCGTGGGTATAAAAGGAGGACGCCAGCAATGTGCAGGTATGTTTCTTCGCTGAGGAGCCGAGACTGAAATCAGCCAGTCCCCGCGATACATCGGAAGTGGCAGGAAGACGGAACGGGTTACATACGTAACCGTGACGTTCCCTTTTGTTGTCACTACAAGTTCCATCGTGACGACGAATGGGATTTCAGTCTAATCACGCCATGGCTGTCTTCAAGTGCCCTGCGTAAGCCTGTGCTCCCTGTCATGAGACTAGCACAGACAAAGGACTCCTACTTAACACAGGAATACCATGACACTGGGAAGCATATCTCAGTGGAAATATGCAATCAGTGCCTGCCCGAAGGGAGGACTTACAGAATACACGTATGACCTGTGGGGTGGGGGTGGGGGATCGCCCAGAGGGGTGTGTTACGACCCTTGGCTCAAGGGAAGCAACAAAAACAAGGGACACACGCAAACCAAATTATAGGCTCAAAAATAATGTTTATTTAACTACAAATAATAAGACAAAACAGAATAATGAAATGAAAACAATTAAAGAAAATAAAAGTGTTTCTGTAGTAATCAGCAAAATCAGTGTGTAGAGCACGGTGCATGGTTGAAAGTGTAATGCAATGTTGAGGTTTGAAATGTGAATGCAAAAAGCAACAAAATACAACGCAAGCCAAACACCAAAGCAAAGTCCGAAACCAAAGAGCCCTCCTTCCTTGGCTCAGATGGTGATCTTTTAAGCGTCTAAGGTCACAGGTGTTTCCATTGAGGCAATTAGGCCATTTGATGCAATTAGCGGGCTCAGGTACCAACAGCAACACTCAAGACCAACAGCAGGGGTCGTCACAGGTGGGCATGCACACGGAGGCACCTAACCAATGTGCAGGCGATAGACACTGGGGTTGATGTCAGCAGTGCAGGAGGAACTCAACATGAGGAAATATTGCACGTATCCAGTCCGTGGAGTGGAATGGCGAGCAAGCGAAGACACCTGAGCAGGTCCTAGTATTGGCTGGTTGAAGCGAGTACACGAGAGGACACAGGCTCCTCTCTGAGATTATAGAATCTGGCAAACGTTGCAGCTCTGCAGATGTCTGTTAGCAAGGCATCATGCGCTAGAGCCCAAGAGGAAGCCACACTCTGGGTGGAGTGGGCTGTCACACCAAGGCGGCATGGTCGATCTTACTGCTGGTAAGCCAAAGCAATGGTGTCCACTATCCAGTGAGACAACCTTTGCTTGGAGAGAGCCTTTCCCTTCAGCTTCCCACCATAAGAGACAAAGAGCTGGTCTGAGGTCCTGAAACACTGCCTTCTGTCTACATAGGTGCAGAAAGAGTGTACTGGACAGAGCTATGCTAAGGCTGGGTCTGCCTCCTCCAGGGGCAGCGCTTGCAGGTTCACCACCTGGTCCCGAAAGGGAGTAGTGGGAACCTTGGACACATATCCAGGCCGGGGTCAGAGGATCGTGTGAGAGTCGGCTGTCCCGAACTCCAGGTACGCTTCATCAACAGAGAATGCGTGCAGGTCCCCTACCCTCTTTATGGAGGCCAATGCAACCAGAAGTCCAGTCTTCATAGATAAGAAGTTAAGCTCCACTGATTGCAAGGGCTCAAAGGGAGCCCTCCTCAGGGCAGTTAGAAAGACTGAGAGGTCCCAAGAGGGAACGAGAGGAGGGCGAGGAGAATTTAGTCTCCTCGCTCCTCTCAGGAACCTGATGGTCAGGTCGTGCTTTCCCACGGACTTACCTTCAACTGCGTCATGATGTGCGGCAATTGCGACGACATACACTTTAAGGGTGGAGGGAGACAGCCTTTGCTCCACCCATCTTGCAGAAAGGAAAGCACGACACTGATCAGGCATCTCCGGGTGAGAAGAGCACCAGTTGATGAAGAGGTTCCACTTTAAGGAATGGACATGTCTCGTGGAAGATGCTCTAGCGGAAGTGATGGTAGCCACCAGCACTGGTGGTCCTGTCCAGGAGCCACATGTGGAGGTTCCAAAGATCGGGACAAGGGTGCCATAGGGTGCCCTGTCCCTGAGAAAGGAGGCCCTTCCTCAGAGGAATTGACTAGGGAGGTGCTGTCGCGAGGAGTACAAGTTCGGAGGACCAGGTCTGGGTGGGCCAGTGAGGCGCGACCAGGATGACCTGCTCCTCGTCCTCCCTGATCTTGCACAGGGTCTGTGCAAGAAGGCTCACTGGGGGGGTGCATATTTGCAGAAGCCCCGCGGCCAGCTGTGTACCAGTAGGTCCATGCCGAGCGTGCCCTCGGTCAGGGAGTAAAACAGGGGCACAATGGGTCGAGTCGTGGGAGGCAAACAAATCTACCTGAGCATCCTCAAATTGGTCCCAAATCAGGACTCGGGGCTCGGGACTCGGTCGGAAGCCAGAGCTGAAGCGGTCTCATATGAAACTAAGAGCTAGGTGCCAGAGCCCTAGGTCCCTGTGTTCGCAAACCTGATCTTGAGAGTCAGCTAGGATCAGCTAGTCATCAAGATAGTTCAGGATGTAAACCCCGTGTTCCTGTAGGGGAACCGCATATGGGTATGCCTTCCCCTCGAAAGTAAACCACAGGGAGAATGGAGACATGGAAGTAGGCGTCCTTCAGGTCGATTGCTGCAAACCAATCCTGGGGCCGATTTCTTCAGAACAATGAAGTGGGGGCTGTAGAACCCGGACCTCATTTCGGCTGGAGGGACAGTCTCGATCGCACCCTTTGCCAGTGATTTCAAGGGCTCAAAGGGAGCCCTCTGCAGGGCAGTTAGCAACCTCTGCTCTCATGATAGGGTCATTGCCACTGACCATAGTAGAGCGGACTTCCCTAAAGCGGGGAGGAGACCGTGCGAACTGAATCGCATACCCGAGCCTGATGGTTCGTGCGACCTAGCCGGGACAGGTTGGGAAGCTCTGGCCAGGCTCCCAAGTACTGTGCCAGCGGGACAATGGAACCACAGACATCTCGTCTGTGGTGCAGCGAAGCGGAATGACCAGCCCGGACATGGATGGCATAGCGGCCTGGTGTGGGGGCATAAACCGCCCCCTGACCGAGGAGGCCAGGGAAGGACTAGCTTCCACGGGGGCCTGTTCTGCCAGGGGTCTGACGACAGAGTGGGATGAGAGTGGTATGGTCCGGGGAAGGCACACAGTGTCATCCGAGAACTCTGTGTGCTCAGGGATGGGGATATCAGTTCTTTCTTTAACCACATTAGGGTGCTGCCCACCCGATTCATCCAAAATGTGAAACCAACATGACTTGCCACATGTTTTGTAAACTACATTTTTCAAAAAGTTTTCCTTTTTTATTGAAAAAAAAATTCCAAACAAACTAGAACTGGAAAAATCTGCTGTGCTTTAAATTTTGGTGGTTTCATTGTCCACTGAATGTATTCTTCATTAATTTCCATACATGAATTGCTGTGGCAAACATATCCATTAACAATGATGAGTCACTTCTCCAAATTTGACATGGCAGAAACATGAATGTAATAAATGTTTTTTTAAAATATCCACAAAGAGCTCTATTTACTGCAATCGTAACCAGCCTCTACTTAAAGCCGTATTCATTTGGATTTAGTTTGGCATAAAGAAGCATCGGGCAGCACCTATTTTCCAATAAAAATACTCCTTTATGTGGCTGTTGCAATACAGTGGCCAAGCGAGACAAGGCTCCAAAAAGCAGGACGCTTCCTCTCTGGAGTGTTAGAACATGCCTGTAATAGTTCCCGAAGATACAAATAGACATTGTAAGCAGGTATGCGAGAAGAGGTGTTGCTACTTTGTGGCCTTGGCAGAATCAAACATTTTTAGCCAAAAACATCAGTTGAGAAAAGAACATGAGACCACATCCGTCTCAAACAGCTACGTTATGTTGTGTCAGGTGATTACTTTTTACAGCACACAGTATTCCACACAAAGCCAGCAGGTCCTCTGAGGAGGCGTGATTCGGACCATGACTTCAGCGCCGTTGATTGTAGGAACTCCCATCATGGTGATTTACGGATGTTTATTTTCCTACACAATGAGAGGCTGTGAGAGAGGCAGCAGCCATCTGGATTGGTCCTCGGATGGGTATTAATTCAATCTGCCCTGTTAACGAAATGTATGGCTTTAACTCATGCATCAGAAGCCAGAGAAGAGGCTCAGCCATGCATGTTCCAGTGTTCTGGCTGAGAGGCAAAGTCATCTGCGCAATGAAGACTCGAATGTACATGCATCTCTTTTTTTACACCTTGTACGTCTTCTTTACGAATGCCTTCAGATATTCACTGTGTCTCAAAGGCACAGAATATAAAAGATTTCACACTATCCGTCTTAAACTATGCATAGGCGCAGAATGAATAGCTTTGATAAAGAATTGGTTATATCAGGGAGTTTCAGCCTGAGCAAAAAGTCAACATACGTTTATAGAGTCAGAATTAAGAGTCTGTTATATAATTGGACAGTTGATCAAGCTTGACCATTATATACCTAAAGCGTGGCATTTTGGAAGAATATGTTGGATTGCTGGTCCTTTCAACTAGAAAAATAACTTACAAAATTCCTACGCATGCAGCCAAATGTTATGTTATTCCACAGTGATGGGAGATTCGTTTTCCATTGCAAAATATCCTAATTTGTGTGTCTGGTCTTTCTTTTTGGATGGCCTTTTTGGAGGATTATACCTTGGGTTGTTTGTCTTGGTTCGTTTTAGAATATCGGGAGTGTTCTTAAGTCTTTCTAAACCTGAAAAATGAAGATGATATTTAACCCATTTAAACCCATGGGCCATTAAAGTGGCTGAAGACTCTACCAGACTTTTTACAGTTTGTAAAGGTTTTTTTTTTAGTGTGTCTATATGTTTTAAAGACACGTGGCATAAAAATAGACCAACTTCAGGAAGAGCTTTCCATTGGAGTTGTTTGAAAAATACTCTGCTTGCTAAAAAAATCATTTTTGGGGAAAATATGGGAATTAAAGGGTTAAATATTCATAGCTCTCTTAACACTTTCCCCACCAGCATTTTTGATCATTTTCACCAAATGTTCATGACCCCCCAGATATTTTGTTGCATGAATATCTGAACAGGCAATAAACCAAAAGAAAGAAAATAACCTCTGCTTTTAAACAAAAAACGCTGTTTTATTAGTTTCATCCATCCATTTTTCATTAACACTTGAATATGGCCAAGTTTTCTTTATAAATAGCAACATTTTGAGAAAATCACATTTTTGTCAAAGACTATCCAGATCGGATTCAGAATGATGATCAAAACACAGATGCGGTAGATCCATCAACACCCCCAAAGTTTCACAGGCCACATTTTTTTTAACAGATTTGCGCAAAACTTTTGCTATATTTTCTAAATGTCGATAAATAACTATTGCGAAATGATGCCATTTCCATTAACCAATGTTATATGACTAAAACGTCATTTTTTCCAAATGCGATATCGACCGACAAATAACAACTGAAGCACAGAGTTGTAAATACACAGACAAACAAGCTAAACAAGATAATAAGGGGGCGGGGCTAATTAGAAACACCTGGAGAGACTAATAAATACTACAGAAAAACTACAATAAGAAAAACTACAAAGGACTACAAAACTACAAAATAACAAAAGTCCACACAAGACAGGGAAAACACAAGACAGGAATCGTGACAGTACATGGCGTATACGTAATATTCGATAATTCTTTAAAGAAGGTTTAATGCGAAATGTTTATGCGAAAAATTGTTTCTATTGCAGCTTTGCGAAATATTAATTTTTCGAATTGCCTGAAAAACCACCTCATGCGATATATGAGAGTTTTTGCGCAATTGACTTGTTTCCAGTAGGCGTATTTATAATTCACAATCTCATGATGATGTGATGGTAATTACTATCAATGGGGGGAAAAGAGTTAAAGGGATAGTTCACCCAAAAATTCTAATTAGATTTGATTTACGATGATTTATTTACGATGATACGATCATTTTGATGATTTACTCACCCTCAAGTCATCCTACTAGGTGTGTATAACATTCTTCTTTCAGACACATACAATTGGTGATATATTAAAAAATAAGTTTTCAATTTTATAATGGCAGTGAATTGCTTAAATGTCTGATTTGAAGTTTATAAAAGTGCATCCATCCATCCTAAAAGTGCTCCACAAGGCTAAGCAGAAATATATAGAAAAATATTCATATTTAATTCACGTTCTTTCCTAATATATATTATGTTAAAATTCTAGCTTCCAGTCTATTTATGTGTAAAGCACAACTCACACAACTTGGGACATCAGAAGTAGCGTAATGTGTCATAGCATAGTGTAAATATGAAGAGTTCAGATGCAAAAGCCTCTAAGTGCCATTTGAAATTTTCTTCTAAAATTACCATTTTTATCAAGCTTGTATATTTAAGTTCAGTAATTTCACTTAAATGGCAATGAAGATTACCTATTAATTGTCATTTAAGTGAAATTAAATACACAAGCTTGATAAAAATGGTCATTCTAGAACAAAATTTCAAATGGCACTTAGAGGCTTTTGCATCTGAACTCTTCATATCAGCAGTACGTTGTATTACTCGCAACTCGATAAGTTGCGCTTAGACTTACAGTAAGTAGAATCCGTATGTTTGTTTCCCTGGAGGCTATTTTTTTACTTTAAAAAATTTTAAATATGATTTTTTTTTTTTCGCACACAAACGCATCGCTTCGCTTCAGAAGGTCTTCTGTGTGGAGCACTTTTATGATGGATAGATGCACAGCCATTCACTGCCATTAAAAAGCATGGAAGAGCCAGGATATTTTTTAGTATAACTCCAACTGTTTTCGTCTTAAAGAAGAATGTCATATACACCTATGATGACTTGAGGGCGACTAAATCATGGGCTATTTTTCATTTTTGGTTGAACTATCCCTTTAATGTAACTGAACAAGCTCTAATATCTCACTAATATGTCAATAATAATAAAATAATAATAAAAAAAAGTGTTCATTCACTCTTCAGTTACCATCTGTAGGATGATGTTTACCACATGGCTCTCTACCATACTGTGAGGTGCCAGCTGCCTCACACATGGGCCAAAAGCATTTCGCCACCATAAGTCACTATAGCTCTGGAGAATTATGCCGTCATCATCTTCATCATCTTCACGGCGAACTCATTATCATCCCAACACCTCATTATGCTCCATTTGGGCTCGACCATACACTCTAAACAGGGAGTCATAAATAACGATGATTACAATAATGAGAGCCGTAATTTCAGGTGCAGTTTCCTCCATGTCATTAGCAAAAGCTCCATGTTCAACACTGACCCATGATGAGCCTAATGAGAAACGTGAAATAACAAAAGTTTTCGGCGCTTCACCTCCCCCTCCCCCGGATCATATAGTCAATTGGCTGTGAAAGGCATAAAATTGCCCGTTGCTTGTCGACGGAAACCAGCATGATGCTAATACAGAAGAGGTTAATGTGCTACGAGGGGATTTCGTCTTGAAGCTGAGACCTGGAGTTACGAGCGAGCCGAGAAAAAAAAACGAAAAAAAAAAAACGTTAAATTGTCAACGTCCAAGAAAGCACTGGAAACACGACTGGAAAGGGGTTAGCGAGTCGGCGGCTGTCAGAGTAGATTGCAGACCCCGGTAACAGAGACGTATGAAGCTTTGTTTGAAATAGCAATGCGGTAAGTTTTAAAAGCCCCAGGAACAGAGGGAAGTCTTGACACATCCTCGTGGCTCTCGAAAAGAACACATTCGTACTGAATTATCAATGACTGCTTAACTAGCCCTCATGACCCGACTCATTAGGGATGTGAAACAAGATGTAGCCCATGAGGTGAAGGAACCATGTGGCGCGTGGTACTGTATACACACACACCACTCTGTGGAAAATCATGTGGCAGGCTCACAGTGTTTGGACCAGAGGACTGGTTTCGGATGAACATATGGGAGCTATTTGTTGGGTTAATGATGCATTAGTATGAAAATGTGATTGATGGCAAAGTCATAATTATATGATATAGTAACTACAGTGCTCAAACACCCAGGGACTCCTGGGAGAGTACGTGGCACAGGCCGACACATTCACAAAGCAATTCATCAAGGGAAAGGCACGCTGCTGGGCATTGCCTCTTCAGCCAGGCTTATTTCTAATAAAGCAAGCTTAAGAACTGGAATGTGTGATAGAAGCAAACTGAACAGTAGTATGTATTGTGCCTACATGCATAATTACAAGCACCTAATCATTGTAGATACATGCAGTTAATTCATATTAAGTACTCAATGTATAATTAAACTGTAAGGACACCTTACTAAAATCTGCAAATACCAAATAAAAAGTAATCAAACGTTTACATTTAATAACTGTAAAAATGGCACGTGGAGTATTCATCAATTGTATGACGTAACCTATAACATTATAATTGACCCTAAACTGAATTTTAAATGTATTCATAAATATCATTACATTGTTTGAGGAGTTGCACTAAATTAAATATAGTTGGTAACACTTCATTTTACAGTGTCCTTGTTACATAATGTTAATATATGTACTTACCATAGTAATAACATAGTAATAACAGTAAATTATGCATAATTACATGTAACTTACCCTCGACCAAATCCTAATCTTACCCTAACCTTATAGTAAGATACATGTAGTTAATTAATATTGCTTTGATTTTGATTATTGATTAATAATGATTTACTAAATGTACTTACTATAGGATTAGAATGAGGGTTTAGTTACATGTAATTATGCAACATTTACTTATTACTACAGCAAGTGCATGTTACGTGTAACAAGAACACTGTAAAATAAAGTGTTACCAAATTTAAAACTAAACGTCCCTTTTCATTAAAATGTCGAATGATCTGATATCTTACAGGACTTTCTTGATCAATGTCAGATTTTATTTTATTAATTAATTAATTTATTTATTGCCTGTGTCAGCATGTTCAACTTTGATTTGGCAAACAAAAGTTTTTCAAATATTTATCGTTCTTGTCTTTTTCCCCCTTTTTTAACATTTTTATACTGATATCAAAATGAGTATAAATTTAGACATCAAAACGACAAACAACGTAGAACAAATTGAGTCAAGTTATTGTATGTTTTGATTTAATTCCTTATGGATTTTTGAATCAATTACGAGATTCAGACAACAAAAGGAGCGTCACATTATCGACCTAAATTACATCTATGGCTCAACAGGATTTTGGATACATCCTGATGTTGTGTTTTTGCAATTCAGTCTTGTGACAAAACTGTTCTTAAATTTAACAGATGCACACATTGCAGTGTTTTTTTAAAAAAGAGAGAGAAAGGCATGTTTTGTAGTTCTTGTGTGTCATTTTGGTCGTAAATTAAAGTCTTTTTTTTTTCTAAGCACAGTGTCCAAAACCCTAGTGGTCATGTAAGGTGCTAAAATAGGGTGAGCCCTTAAAGAGAGCCACCTGCAGAAGAGCAGACAGAATATCTGTCCCAGTTATTGCCCTTGCCCTCAATACATTTAGGTGCTCTCAAATGGGTTAAAAGAACAATTTTCGACATCACTTCAGTGCAAGAGGATGCACCCCGTGGAGCTTCGGATACAAATGATGGAAAGGCATATGAGTTCCCTAATTTCATCACCTCAAAGCCTTCTGAATCATGCAGATCAAGTTATACACTGTTTAGCATCAATTTGATCCATGAAATGAAGTCTGTTGGATATAAAAACCATTAATATTTCATAGAAATAATTTAAACTCTAATCTTACATGTGAAGAAATTTGATTCTGAAGTTTTCATTGACTTGTAGAATATATTAAACTACCTGGTACATCTCTTTGTTGGACCAATCCCCGGACGGCTAATGTGGAGAACAGCAAGTAGAAGATGCTAACATTGGTATGTCATCATACTCAATTTACTGCACTCTGAGGATATAATTCAAACTGGGTAGATTTATTAGCAAAGAAAAACACATGACGCAAATAGCCTCTACTGGGATTTAACATTTCGTAAGACACAGAGATGTTGATTAGAGAATGTTTAAGGAATTATGAGCGGACGATGTTAAGGTGGCTGGACGCATATGGAAATGAAATTACACCAGAAAGCCTGCGAAAAGCAATGCATTTTTTTTAAAAGTCTGGAATATATAAAATGGTATTACAACTTTTATTGCAGCACACTATTAAAGGGATAGTTCTCCCAAAAATCTGTCATTATTTACCCACCCTCAAGTTGTTCCAAACCAAGCAGTTGCTGGCCCCCATTGACTTCCATAGCATGAAAAAAAACAACAACAAAAAAACAAAACAAACTCATACAGGTTTAAAACAACTTGAGGGTGAGTAATGATGACAGACTTTTAGTTTTTGGGCGAACTATCCATTTAATATCTATTTTACACAACTTGTGTCCCTGATATGTCACATTAAGAAATCATGTTCATTTCAAATACTTATTACTGACAACTGTAGTCCGTCCAGGATATTGTCACTTAAAAAGTGAAGTCGCAGCCCTTGACTTTTTTCTGATGCGTCAACTCCCACGGATCTTCAGATCACAGAGTCAGTAGTGTTGCGGCATTCGGGTTGCCAGCTCTTCTCTAGTTTCCACAGCTGCAGATCAAACGTGTCGGAATCGGATAAAAAAAATTCGAACGTTTCAAAACCCCAAAAAACTCGATATGAATCAGAAATACTTTGTTACAATGTCCGAAATAAACAATTAACAGAAAAAAAACTCACTGTGACTTGTCACTTGCAATTGGAAGCTTCTTGAAGCAGCCTACATTCCTGCTGGAACCTGAAGCGTATCTGGCAACCTCGAGTCATGGGGCTAATTTGAAAGTGCTTGCAGTACCAGTTTTGGCCACAATCTTGCACACAGCTCCTTTAAAGTCCCCCTGTAGTCAATAATTGTATCCCTTAAAACTCATCTTTGATCACCAATAGATATTAAAAAGTTTTTTCCTTTAAAAAAAAAAAAACAATTTATGCCTTAAAATAGCTTGAATGTAACTCCACTCTCTCACACCAGCTCAGAGATCCACTTGTTGATCTGATTGGTTACAAGGATTTTTGTGACGTCAGAAACACCAGCGATTTCAAAATGTGTTTTTGAGACTGTCTTTGATTCACTGCAGTTTTAAGGAGAAAATACTCAGCAATGGTGCTGACTTATGCACAACCCTAACCCTTATTACACATGGTTTGTCTTAAAGGATTAATTCACTTTTGAAAAAACTTTTGCTGATAATTTACTCACCCCCATGTCATCCAAGATGTCCATGTCTTTCTTTCCTCAGTCGAAAAGAAATTAAGGTTTTTGATGAAAACATTCCAGGAGTTTTCTCCATATAATGCTTACATGGGAACCAGACGGTCCAAGGTCCAAAACACAGTTAATAACAGTTTCAGATGCA
The DNA here is from genome assembly GCF_016745375.1 of Pimephales promelas. Next base: position 5,954,666 of record NW_024121555.1, read on the forward strand.
GCTTCAAATGTCTTTAAACGACACCAGACGATGAATTGAATGGTCTTATCATGCGAAACGATCGGTTATTTCAAAGCTTATTCCAAAAATGTAACTTTTCTAAGGACAAATGCTAGCCTTGCTCTATTCTGTGAGGCGCGTTTGTAACGTCACGTAATACGTAATCACGTTCAAAAGGTCACGGGCGACGTAGCCGGAAGTACAGAATCAAAATCGTCCGACATCGTTGTTTTTCCTTTTAATTCCTTTTTTTGTAAACGCCGTTTGAGTTAGTTTGCACGTTCAACCTATGCGTTCAACTTGTAAACAATGACTCTGTACTTCTGGCTACGTCGCACGTGACCTTTTGAACGTAATTACGTATTACGTGACGTTACAGACGTGTGTGCACTGAACACTGAAACATGCAGCGCCTCAAACTATAAAGTTATTGAACAGAATTGCAGCCTTTGATTTGATAATCGCACTCAGCGCTAACACAATTATCACAAAGTTCATTATTTGTTTACATTCAATATATTTATTTATTAGCTTTTCATCAACTCACAATTGGGAAACCATGCCTCAGCAGGACTACATTGCAATGCTGTTTAAAATCACAAAGTACATCTATAAAACAAACTTACCTGATCTTCAATTTCTTTCTGAATAGGCTTTAATTCAGGGGTTAAATTTAAAAATAGTGTTAGTTGATTGCTGACTGTATACCAAGTGCTTTATATCATAGTGACCAACAACTACAATCTCTTTACCCACCGAAAATAATCCTGTTACTAATATGATTTTACAGTACGTTCCACATTTTGCCTTCTGTTCAATTTTTCCAGACTGCACCTTGGCATTCAGGCTGCTTTTTGTCAGACTAACTGTACTCGCTATGTGATTGTGGTATGAATTAACATTTCATTTGGCTCAAATCGTTGGGGCAATTCTTCAAAGGATTTATATTAGTGTAATGGTAAAGGTCTAATATTGTAGGGGTATGAATTACTTACTGAACTACACAATTTTGTGTGCGGTAAATGTACCCATGATGAGACTTCCTGTATGGCAAAAAGTTATGTACTATAACTATATGGTAAAAGGGGTGAAGAATCACTTAATACGTCAAAGAACGATATTTCTTTAACATGACTGGTACCACGACTTCATGTGCCAGTATCAATTTAATTCTGATTTTTATGTCGAAGCCAGTGACAAGGTAATCCGTACGTCTGGCCAGCACCAGAAGGAAATGCGATCTGTCTTGGCCTAGTGCTTATTTAGATAAGACATGTGGAGTTGGTTATAGAGTCTGAGACGGCAGTAGTGCTCTTCTCTGCAGACCGTCAGTGATAGCACGTGGATGCCGTGACCGTTCAGATCCAACAGCCTTAGAAAAACAGCTGCCCAATCAAAGAAATAGATGTGATTGCTAAAAGCTACATCTAGCCAATTAAATCTGGAGCTATAAAAGAGCCAAACACCAATCACATGGGAACAAAATGTCCTATCAGCCAATTGCTTCAGTTATACCCAGGAAAAACGAGCGCATTATAGTAGAGAGCTCATCAAAATTAGCCGCGAATAATAAAAGAACGGTAACACTTTAGAATACCGTTCCTTCATTAATGAATAACTAGCAACTGTTAACACTAGTAAACTCTGATTAACAAATTAGTAACCCAGATAGCAAACTGACATTGAATCAACGTGGAAACATGACATCGAAACAACGTTGATCTGACATTGTTTTGCTCATCGAATTAACGTTGAACCAACGTCAGACGCGTTCTTTCAAAACTAACAGAAAATCAACTTGAAATCAATGTTGTTTCAACGTTATGAAAGCAAACCAATTTTCGATTTTCATTTAGCTTTGAAGAATGCCGCGTCTGACATTGGTTTAACGTTAATTCGATGAGCAAAATCAACGTTGTTTCAATGTCATGAGAGACGTCGTTTCCACGTTGATTCAATGTCAGTTTGCTGTCTGGGAAGTAAAAACGCTCAGTTGAATGTGGTAGTTCACTATCAGCTAAATCAGTAACTACTATGTTTTTCATACTGAGATTCATAATTAACATGAATAATGTATCATTTCTAATAAAAGGTAACGGTAACCCACTAGTAATGACCCAAGTGTTACTACATCCTTCTAAAGGAACTTCTAATTATTTTTGGATCAGTTCTAAAGTGAAAAGCATGATAACTGCCTAATATTGACTGAAGTCGTAGCTTTTGAATAGTAATTTCTTCTGATGGATTTGGTTACACTTTAGTCAGTATACTAGTGTGTTCCCCATGATCTTAATTTTAGAATACTGATCCAAATAATTAGTAGGTCCTTTAGAAAGATGTAGTAACACTTGATTCATCACTAATATTACCTTTACCTTATGCTACACAATGTAAAAAAATAACCATGACTTTAATGGTAAAATACTGTAAAAATGCTATATGGTGCAAAACTGTTAATTGGTAAACAGAAAGTTTCCGTACTATACACGGTAAATAACTGTGATATAATTTTACAGTAAAATACCGTTAAATTTACAGTTTTTGAAAGTTAAAAAAAGAACAAATCATTGTATAATTTACAGTGAAAAAACGTAAATTGACATTCCCACAATTCCCTGTGTGACACTTCACATTTTATGTATTTTTGTTGAAATAACTATGGTTCCTCAGTTTTATTGTTTTTTTTTTCTAATCAGTTATGTACATCAGGGTTATATGTTACATTTAATGTTGTTAAATTAATGTTTATTGCATTTTTTTAATTTCATGTGTGTTACCATGATGGTGCTTAATGTTTGTGTGAATGACATTGTGCAGCTTCTTTAATTAAGTAATGCTTTATGCAAGCATGCACTTGTGATGAGCTGTGATTGCTCATGTAATTCTCATCACTGCTGTGATGATTGTTGGTTGTCAGTGTATTACAATGGTCTAAAACAGATATCAATAAGTTGGTTAATCCACATTTTATCAGAAAATAAATTACGGTTTATTACTGTAAATTTTAGGTTATATCTGTAAAACCATTAACGGTCCTACCGTATTTTTAACGGTAAAGTTCTGGCAACCACAGCTGCCGGTTTTTTACTGTAAAATTGACGGTTTATTTTTTACAGTGCACATTATGCATTATTAGTAATATTTATGAACCTGTAGTTCTCAATACTACAGGTTCAGCTAATATTCAGCTAATACAAGGTTTTCAGCTAATATCTCCACGAAAACTCCACGCAAAACTCAATCATGAAACTTGTATCATTTTGTTTAGTTCAACGAGACGGTTCGAACAAGTCCGGTGTTATTTGCGTTTTTCGCAATTAACATTAATAAAAAAAAACGATTACTTATTAATTAATCTGAGTATTGTTAATACTCATTTGTTCTTGTGAAGTTTTTCATTAATGAAGGAACAGTAATATGTGTTATCAAAGAAATGCTAGCTATAGGTTAAACCAGAAACATAATTGCTGTTTTTTTGTTTGTTTTTTGTCACTTTCAGAGATTTTTTCCATCTATGATTATAAACTCAGGCCTGTAACATAACTACACACACATTTCATGGGACAGTGCCATGTACCACAGTCATGTACCACCACATTTTTTTTCCAGTAGGTCTACATGCAATGCTGTATCTGTGACCAAAATCAAAACAACAGATCAAGAGGGCACTGAGACCGAATGACTTGAAGGGATACATTTACTGACACTCTCTTTCTATTCAGATCATTCCATGAGAATATAAAAGCGATTTTGTCATTTACAGACATACTGTACGTCTCTCTGGGCCGTGCTCATTTTATTGTGTTTTGCTGAGCATTTGTGGCTGTGGTGTTTGTGGTTTCAGATTTGCTCTAATTGGTACTATATTGCAGTAATCTCAAATTGCCCAATGCTTTTTCATTGGGGCCTGTGAAGAAACTGCAGCTGTTTTTGCAATGAATTTTACAGCTTCATAACCATATATTCTCACTGAAAGGCATTACCTTTGGTCATTTTTGCCCGAAAAATTTTGCGTTTTGTTATTTTAAATTTTTTTACTTCTTTGGAATGGTACAAAATTTGCTAAAGGTTTTGACAATTGCTATGTTTAAAAAAAGATAAAATAAATCATGGACATGAAAAAATGACCACATTAATAATGAATGGGAGACTTATTTGAAAACTTTTGGCACTGCAGCAAGAAAATCGTCTCGATTACGTACGTAACCCTCGTTCCCTGAGTACAGGGAACGGAGGAGTTCCCAGGACGAAAGGGAACTTACTGAAAGCTCATTTTTTTAGAAATTTGAAAAACAACTTGTTTAATTTTATGGCTTTGATTTTATTGCAGTTTTAGAGTAAAACGTGATTTTGAAAATATTTTAAATAGAAAATGAAAATATATTTGTGTGCATTTTTCATAACAATACACGTAAAATTCTGTTACTTTTTTGTAAGTTCACTTTTTTAAACTATTTTCACTTAAGCAATAATCTTCCAAGTGTCATCTTTGAAAAGAGATCAAATCTTCAAACTTGCCTGCCCTCTAAAGCATTCAAGATTTACGACAGAAATTTTATTTTCACGTCTATGCTCAAAAAGGGAATAATTGTGTAAAAATAATTTAGTATAAAAAAATATTAAATAAAAAACGTTATCAAACTAAAGTATAGTACGCTCATTTCATTGACAAAAAATAAAATAAAAAAATGCGGTAATTTTTGACCCACACGCAAAACTAGAATTACTCAATAGTATGTCAACAAATACACTTATTAGAGCAAAGGAATCAGGACGTGCACATATAACAGTACATCCTTTAGTTCAATGTTTTAACAATTTTTGTGCAGTTCCATAAAAAAAACAACTAAAACATCTTTAAAAACAAGCTCTGGGCATAAGCATACTTCCTTCATGCGAAAAAGAGCAGATAAACATGTGGGAATTTAACCTGTGCCTTTCATGTGGGAAGTTTTTAACATTTACAGAGTTGTGCAACTTAAGTGAACAACTCGACCTTAACGTGTCCCTTCTTTTTTTTTGTGTTTTGCTCTGTGAAAAAGGGGCTGCGTGTAGCTAGAATCAACAAATGTGGTAGTGAGGCTATCTCTGAGGGAAAGGAATTTATGGCGTGTGTTGCCGTGTTATGTGCCTGGGCTACTGGAGAGGAATGTGCTGTCTGCTTTAAGGTGTCATGTGGGGATGCTCTTTGTGATTACAAAGCTTGAACTAAAACACCCCTATGTGAGAACATCTGTGCTCAGATTTGAGTGGGAGCGAAAAATTCTCCATGACCACAATTATATGCACTTTAAAAATATATATGTCGTCATAAAAATGTTTTTATTCAGAGTTCGTTTTGAGGTGGCAATAAAGACTAATGTGTTAAATGTATCAAATCTAGCCTGCAAATCATCATAATAGAAATTTGATCAATGGAGTCCTGAGTAAAATCTGGGCCTGCTTCAGCAGACAGAGCGCTTCAGGGGCTAAAATTAACACTCGCCAAAAAATTGGCATGTTTTTAAGATTCCGAGCGTTTATAGGAATATGCAACGCATTCTCACCCCAAGGCGTCACCTTTGACCATGCTTCAATATTTGACGTTTTAGGCGCCCTTTAGCGTCACTTACATGACGCGATCCTAAGGCGTCATCTAACTGATGCTAAAGGAAAGCGTCAGTTAGAGGACGCGGTTAGGTTTAGGTGTGGGGTGGGGGTAGGGTACACGCGATCCTAGGGCATCATCTAACTGACGCTAAAGGGCGCCTAAAGCGTCAGATATTAAAGCATGGTCAAATGCAAGGCGTCAGTTAAGTGACGCCTTGGGGGTGAGAATGGGCTGGAATATGTGTGCTCACGGCACGCATCCAAAGCTCATGCTCTTTTCAGACAGCGTGCGAATACTAAACTGAGCTCTTTCACGTCTTCTTGCACAAAATTATGTTAAAAATAGTGTATTGTAAATAGTCCGTTATGTCATAAGTGAACATAAATAGTTGAGAAAGTAAAAGCATGTGCACAGTATCAGTATATTAGATCTATGCATTCGCTCTTAAAGTGACAGAAGCCTAATATTCCTGCTGCAGTCTGTTTTTAATGTTAATCAGAAAACAAAGGACGAATAAAAAACACTCTCTGATCTTGACAGAATAACATTCGTAACTTTCTTAAGGATTAATTAATGATGTTAAAATTTATACAGTCTAGTCAGTGTTATTTTACATTTGTGCATATTTTATTCATTTCTGTACCTGAGAACTTGAGAACTCACTACACGAGTTGACAACGCACTACAGAGATACAACCACGATCGGATGATAAGAGCAAATCATTTGTGACTCAATGAGAGCTGTTTCAGTACTATGGTACGGTCTAAATCCTGAAAATAATTAAATAAATAACGAGTTGACAACAACTCTGTCACCCAACGATTCTATGTTGTCTACAAACCACATTTTGTCACGAAAAAACACGCTATAAATAAATAAATAAATATTGCGCCAATACCCAGCGAAGAAGAGAACACAACACGTGAATATGGACGTCAGACAGAAACTAGTGTCAAGTCAAGTCACATTTATTTATATAGCGCTTTGCACAATGCTTAGTGCTGCACACTGTTTGCGCGACGATCTGCTCTGAGGAAAAAAATGCAAAAAAAAAGAAAAACTAAGATTTACCTGGTGTCCTCAACCCATGCGTTGCTATGATTGGCTGTACTCATGACATCACTGAGTTTGAGTCGCGCGACGGCTCTGGATATCTAGCAGGCTAGATATTTTTCTGGGCTTGGCGAGGCGTCTGCGAGCGTTTTCGCTGCGTTGTTGGCTCTTTCATACTAACAGATTGGCAAGCGTTAATCGTCTGCTAATCCCCCGTGATTTGCACGCGATAACACCCTGACCTGTCGGCGAGCTCAACGATTTGCAAATCGGGCATAAATCGGGCTTAAAATCCTGTAGTGTGAACTTAGCATTAGATGACGTGGGTAGTTTTAGGTCTGGGGTGGGGGTAGGGTTACACGTGATCCTAGGGTGTCATATAACTGACGCTAAAGGGCGCCTAAAGCGTCAGATATTGAAGCATGGTCAAAATGCTTCCCAAGGCGTCAGTTAGGTGAATGGGCTGTTTAACTGCACCAATAAGCTCTTGGTTTACCAAAAACTTTTTTAGACATGATAATACTGACTTTTACTCTTAAATACATTTTAAGAGAGAGAACATTATGTGAATAGATTATCTTGTTAGCGCCTCATCAACACAACCCCGTCCTACAGATTGCCGATGTGTGCCGATCTGTCCCATCGGTCAGTGTTGTGCATGTCAAATAAAATCAGTCTAATCAATACACATGTCATTTCTTATATTAGTATTAATTCATCCTTAAGCCCAATTTATACTTCTGCGTCGACCTCCCGCTGTAGCTATGTCATAGACACCCTTCGGTGTACCATGACGTGCACCTCTCCCCGGGTACACGTCAACGCAGACAACGATGCAGAAGTATAAATGAAAACCAACGCGTAGTCTATAGCGTAGAGGCTCCGCCTTAGGTCCGACGCAGAAGTATAAATCAGCCTTTATTTTCAAATGTTTCTAAATGTTATTTAGGCTACATATACAAATATTTTATTCATGATTAAGTATAGTGTTGAATGGAAACATATATTTACTGTTAGTTACGTGAGGCAAAAGAAGTTGGAAAAATGAAGGCTAAACTGAAATTCACAGCATTTCAACACAACTTCTATTTTCAGACTTTTCATTCGCTCACAAACTACATCTCCCATAATTCTCTGCCTGGACTCATCAGCACTCATTGTTTTCACCTGTGTCTCATCTTTTTGTTTTCGCACGATATATGATGGTGCGTTCTATTATACCCAACGAACCGACTCGGACCTCGGATTTGACGTCACGTCCACACTTCAAGCATTCTATTATGTTTTGCGTGTCCGAGTCGGAGAAAAAAATGGACGCCACCCGGAAAGCTGTTATAATGGTAGCACTGGCCGAGTAACAGGCACTAACATTAAAAAAATATATATTATGACTACACCTTATCAAAACGCAGCCATTTGAACTTGAAAATCTTCACTTTATTTAATGTTTTTCATGTTAATCTTATGTTAGCAACACTAGCAACGTTAGTAATTGCACTCACAACAACCGATTCCCATACCTACAGGGGACGCAGTAATACGAGTGATTATAATTGTCATTTAAAATACCAAAGCGGTTCAAAAACAATGAAAACAATTCATTCTTACAAGTCACAGGGCGCAGTCATCTTGAAATACGAAACGGAATTCTTGCTCGGTGTCCTCACGGTTGTCGGACGTGCGACGTCCGAGAGGAGAAATCCAAGGAAAGAGGGCGTGTTGCTAGGCAACGTCTGTCGTCTGATTCACATCTCTGAGACGGATGAATAATAGAACGCACCATGAGCCTGGTTCTTCCTGTCATTCCTTGCAAAGTCTTGTTAGTTGTTTACACTGCATTTCTGAGTGTTTCCACTGTTTTCTTGGGGGTTTTTTTATATCTGCCTGTGTCCTGGTTTTCCCGTTCCTGTCTCACTCTCTGGATTTGTTTATTTGATTGGACTGATTTACTGTGCTCTGACCTCTTGCCTGTCTTTTATATGATTGTGGATTACCCTTTCATTAAAACACTGCATTTGGATCCTCAACCTTTGTGTCTCGGAGCAGTTTGTTACATTGAGGGTAAACATCAACTGATATGATTATGCATTACTTTATGGAGAGCTTACGACAGAATAGCTACATTCTGCCTTATGAACAAATGTTGCAATGGAATAAAGTACAGAGTTAGTTACAAGCTAGTTACTAAGCCACTAGTATGGACATTGCATTCCAATTTAAGAAAGAACTTACGAACGGCTGGTGCAACCCCAGGTGCTTAAATTATATAAAGTAAAGTACATCATAGGCCTATCCCATCCTAGACAGCAACATTTTTCCACGCATTCCAGATGATTCCACGCATACCAGATGTGGGCCAGATCTGGGCCGACACTATGCTTCTGTCTGGGAAGTAAAAAAAGTAATTGTTAAATAGCTAACTATTGGCGCTTTTCCACTGCATAGTACGGTACGGTTCGGTTCGGTACGGCTCACTTTGGCGCTTTTCCACTGCATGGTACGGTACAGTTCGGTTCGCTTCAGGTCGCTTTAAATGGTACCTGGTCTGTTGAGGTTCCAAGCGTACCGTACCGGTACTAAAATTTGACGTGAAACACTGCAGATCACTGATTGGTCAGAGAGAATCGTCACTACCAGCGTCACTAGCGTCATTGGATTTGCGCTTTTTTAGCAGTATTTTGTTTTGCTGCCATCAGCCTCATTTTAAACACATTTTTCCGTCTAGCAGTTAAAAACAACCACATACCGAGAATCAGGAACACCATCCCCTCGATAGTCTCCATTGTGCCTGTGTTGTGGGTTTGAAAATGTGGCGCTTTTAAGATGATGTCATGGCAGTAGAGGCGCGCGCAAATAACGATCAGTCCCACACACTTTGAAGGGGTACTACTGCAGTGGAAAAGCAACAGAGCTAAGCGAACCGAACCGATCCGTACCGACTCAAAACGTACCACGCAGTGGAAACGCGAAGCGAGCCGAACTGTTCCGCGCAGAGTCGAACCGTACTGAGCCGAACCGTACCGTACTATGCAGTGGAAAAGCGCCATATCAACCAACTTTGCATATCATACCACAAAAGACCAATTTGCAAAAATAAATAAATAAAACAACCTTGACAAGTGATGTCTTTGAACCTTGATTACAAAGAGAGATAATATCCTGTTTGTTTGTGTGATATTCGGGATAAAACCCATAACCACCATGGCAATCCATTTTGACTTTTATTAATTCCCATGACTATTTATATCAACAATTGATATAAATATGAATTATTTCTATCAACAATTCTTTAAACTATAATATCAACTAGTTTCCACTAGTTAAAATAAAACTAGTTAAAACCAGGAATTAGATTTCTACTAGTAACAATAGCTATTTTTAATATCAGTAATATTTCCACTATAAAAATGTACATTTTTTATAATATAAATTATTTTTTTTATTTTATTAATTTTAAAAAAATATAACGTTATAACACATAACACATTTACTCCTCCGCCAAGCAATGTAGTTCCAAAGAGGTTTGCCAAGCAACACATGCAGCAACAAATAATCACAAATGTCATTTGCGCAGTAATACTATTGTGGTCGCGAGTGTATGTTTGTTGAGTAATTTACAACAGCTTCGTTCGCGACTCAACCAATCAGAATGAAGGACCGTCCGGAAAGATCCGTTTTATGATGTTGTTTATATGAGGTGTATTTAATATGCTTTAAGACAAACCATGTGTAAATTCACATTGCTGATATTTTCTCCTTAAAACTGCAGTGAACCAAAGAGTCACAAAAACGCTGTTTGAAATCGCTGGTGTTTCTGACGTCACAAACGTCCTTGTAACCAATCAGGTCAACGTGAGCTGGTGTGAGTAAATGGAGGCGGGGCTAATTTGAATATTCATAGAACTGCATAAACTAAATGAGGCAAGTGTGTAGAGCATTTAAACTATTTTAAGGCATGAATTAAAAAAAAAAAACTTTTTTATGCACGTTATGTAATTTTGGTGATCAAAGATGAGATTTACGGGATGGGAGACTTTAAGATTATAATAACTCTGTGTAAATTATATGTGTGTGTGTGTGTGTGTGTATATATACATACACACACACTATACTAATTTGCTTGAAGTTGCTTAACGTTAGCCTGGTCAGTAAAGGACACTAGCCTATATGGTCTATTTCACCACATGAGCTTGAAACGTTCAGATAAAAAGCGCCCGTTTGCCTTTTTGCTTTTAACCAAAAGGTCCCAAGGGTGCTGAGCGAAGCCTCGCCAACGTAGTAGGCTGCCTATAAAGAGTTATCCGTGAATTTAGGAAGCTATAACATGAGAACTCAACTGGACATGATCCAGTCCCGCTTCCAGCCAGACGCACAGTAGCTGCTCGGACACGATCGAGCCGTAGACTCTTTGGGAAAGACGAGATTCGAGCTGTATTCACGTTCCGGGGTGTGAATGAAACCTTCTAGTGTTGGGCTGATATAGTGGAGAGCCGCAGTTGCTGAGCGCAGTGCTGGTGAATATCAGCAGATGGGATGGAAGACACTCAAATTATAGTGTTGCTCTAGTTTAGCGACTAACAAGAGAAAGTGCTTTGTAAGTGCATTTTTATATTTTTAAGCAATTACATTTGCTATTAAAATAAATATTTAATTATATAATTAAATTATAGCTATAGTCTGATTTAATAATTAATATAAATAGTAGTTTTTTACACTTTAATTAATTTGCTTATTGGTGTTAATTGATTTATGTACTAAAAAAATATTATCCAAAGCATTATTGATTTAAAAGAAAATATCTTGAATATGCACAGTTACAGCCTAAATCTTTTATTTTTTATTATTTTAAATCAGGAGAAATATTTCAAATCCGTTCGTTCACAGGGGCATTATAACAGTTGGCTATAAGGACATTTTCCTGGACAGACTTTTGGAGAGCTCCACATTGTGCTCATGGCACTACATGGAGAGCAGCGATGAACACGACAGTCTTCAGTAAGTTAGATCGGTTGCGTTTTGAGGAGACCGAGCCGAATGTGGAGAGAACAAGTAGGAGCTATTTAGAGGTGATTGATGGACAACATTCAGATTTACTGACAAGCCACACAGTGATGGATGGCACCGAAGCTCTCAAACACAGGCGAAATGGGTATGTATCTGCTCCATTACACAAAACGATGCATGAAACGGTCTAAATGAATGTGATTCACTATTAATGTAGCATTACCGTAGAAACTTTAAATTTACCCTTGTTTTTCACTGTCCACACTCCATATGGATAGGCTAAGTAAATATTCTGGAACCATTCATGTTTATTTATACTTTTCATATTTACGTATGACGTTGTGGAAAAAAATAACAAGCCAGTTTTGTTCAACTGGTTAATAATTAGAACAAGAAAAAAATATGACGATTATTGAATATTTTCACGAGGTGGTAGTTTGTTTATAAATGGCTAAACATACAAAAATGCCTTAAAAATGCCTTAAATTTTTAAGTTCAATCAATTTGGATGTTTAGGTTATTTCAACGTAAATGACATTAAACACTTGTATAGCCTATCTTATTTTAAAAAAAAAGTTGAAAATTGCTTAACTTGTTTTGATGAGTTAAAGCAATGTAAAAACATATGCTGTAATAACATATTGATCACATAATTGTTTTACAGCGTAGGAAAGCAGTATAGCCTACATCCTCACTGAAGTGAGATATTTCTTATCTTTGTACTTCCTATCATGGAAAAATAACAGAGATGTGCTCATCAAACTCACATCATTTCTTTCTGTTATTTATCTATTATAACCAGTCAGGCATCACTATATATGTAAGGTAAAAATAGGAATGTTACACATACTTGGTCCACAGTGACATCTGCTGATTGTCTCAGTTCTGGATATCTACATAATCTAATTGAACATCCACTATTTTCTTTCAAATGGTCCATTACTTTGAGCAGAAATGCTCTGTGCTTTGTTTACAATATCACTGGTCTCTTGCCAGTCATGGAAAATGTTTGGATTATGCACTGACAGCGCAATAATTTGTTAATATAGTGTGGTGAGTGGTATGGATGCTTTGTTGATGGTTTGTCAAAACTAAAGGCTCAAAAAGCAACTGGATCTCCCATTAAAAGTCATTTTTTGTTAGCAAGTTTTGCATGAAAAGATTCCAAGGAGTCATTATGAAATCAGCAAAGTAATGGAGGTGGAAAATGATTTGTTACGCGATAAATTATTTGTTGAGTTAAACAAATCAGCTTGCATCTCTTTAAGAGACTTGCGGTATAGATGACTAATGATGTATATTCCCTGTGAAATTGCATTACAGTTGGTTACAGATGTTGGATTTTAATAGAAATCATCAATAATGTATAATTGAATGTTTCCCCCATTGACATTGCCACAAACTTTTAATATAAAAGGTTCAGTGTAAAACCTTTTACATTACATTGGGGTGGTGATGGCGCATTGGATAAGACACATGCCTTTGGTGTGAGAGACCCGGGTTCGAATCCACTGTCACCAATGTGTCAAAAAACTTAACCCCTAGTTGCTCCAGAGGCGTGCAACCTCTGACATATATAGCAATTGCAAGTCGCTTTGGATAAAAGTGTCAGATAAATGTAAATGAACTTCAGCCAATCTGGAATTTAAATTGCACCTTTGCCTCTCCGTGTTGTTTTTCCTGAGCAGCGGAGGGAAGGTTCGGCACAAACGTCAGGCTCTGCAGGATATGGCTCGACCGCTGAAGCAGTGGCTCTATAAGCACAGGGACAACCCTTACCCCACCAAAACTGAGAAGATACTGCTGGCTCTGGGCTCCCATATGACCCTGGTCCAGGTGAGGGGCAAAGCAAACACACAGATCCCATCAGATCAGGAGGATTGCTATATGCTATGACAAAAACAATTACAGAATGTAGAAGTCCAGATCTGATCTTATTAGGTCTATTAATACATTTTGAACAATATACAATGCCATTGATATGAAGCCACTGGTGTATTACAGCCCAAAAATGCCTGTATAATATAAGCGTAAAATGCATAGTTAGAATTGAAAAATACAATGAGATGAGGGATAAGAAAACACATATCTTTTGTATTTGACATTAAAGTCAACATGAAGCAGAAGTTCCCTTTTGTGACGTATATCCGAGAGAAACAGCTTCTCGAACTTGGAAAAAATGTAGGGCGGGACTTAATTTTGTCCACGGGGAATCGATTGGGTCATTGGATGGTTGTGGTTTGCTATTGGCCGATCTCATGTGAGTGACAGGTTGCCCCGCCCTCACGCCAGTAAACGCGTCATCAGAAAATAGAAGAGATGAGCTGCAAGAGGAAGGGGAAGTTATTTTGATTCAAATTTATGACGTCACGTGAATTTAAAAACGGATAAATAATTTAAAATAAATGCTGCAATATTTATAAAAAAAAAAAAAGAACTGTCCATTATGATTTCATAGTGATTTTAAATGCCTCACACAGCCAATCAAACTCTTTTGTGCAAATTAATCTGTTTCTTTTTATACTAATACAAGTATGAACTTATAATTCTACTAATAAAAACGTTTTATTGATCTTCTCCTGTTATTTGTCCAAATAACTCTGACTGGAATTTATAATAGCTCATTTATTAAACAGAGATCATGTCATTCTAACAGTTATGCAGATTGTTGGGCCTGTGCAGTTCTTGGTCATTTTGAAAAATTGAAAGGCATTCATTTTAAATGCTAAACAATTTTGGTACTACGTTGAGTCATCACTAAATGTTTAATGTCAAATCTGGGCAAAAACAACTGGCATGAATGGAAAAAATGACATAAACCCTATATTTAGTATCTTGCAGGCATGGCCATATCAACGTTAATATAAACAAATTCTTTATCTGCACCTACCCAGGTGTATTCAACATTTTCAGACCATTGGTTTTTAAGGATCTGTTAAATCGCTCCAAAATTTCAATTGAATTTCTTGGTGCAACTTGGAATTCATTAGTCTTTCTGATTGTAAACTGTCCAAGCTGTTTACAACTGGGAACTGTTATATTCCCACTGCTCAAACTTATGGCAATTGTTAAATCTGTACTGTTCGTGAACTAGTGTTCCAGTAGTGCTGTGGAATAATCTTCAACAGTTGTGAGACAGGCACATTAGTGGTTTCCCCTCGTCTTTACCGTTTCGCTGATGGTACATTCACACACATTATCAAGTGCACTAGTAGTCTGTTGAAGCACCACTCATAGGAGTAACAATCATACTGAATTTCTTCCATTTGTAAACCATCATCTGATTATGGATGGTGGAGGGCCAAGTCTGGAAATGATTATGCAACCCTTCCAGTCTTATGAACTTCAACAGGTCACTTTCTGAGCTCTACTGAAATCTCTTTTGATTGAGTTGTATTACACATAAACAGAATCATCTCGTATACAGCAGGGTATTTTGATACCGCAGAGCAGTTCGGTCTAAATACATTGAAATAGCTCCCTCTATAACTCTTCAGGGTCGCATATGTTTTTCATTGATGATCTGACAAAACAGCACAATAATTAATTTATAGTCCAAGATATTTTGTAATTGCATTTTTAGGGGAAAAAAAAGAATTAATACACCCTGACAAAGTCATCATCACTATGAACATTGTATTTATAACTAGATGCAATACATTTCTGCAACTGAAGCACGGGTTGCTTGAATGATGCATAATACCTTGCTTTCTATTTACTCCCCGCAACCTTATTTCTGCTGTTGACACACTATTTTGACTGTAAATTTTAGGGATGCACGATATATCGGCCACCAGTTTTAATATTATCGCTATTGGCCAAATAAATATATAGAAAATTTGGCCGATATATGAAAGCTGATAAATAATGTATTATTTCCTTTAGCCGAGACACTTCACTGTTTTGAATTACTTAAAATATGATTGGAATCACTTCAAGAAGGAAAATACGGTTAAGTGCAACATGAGCAGTGCAAGTCTG
The DNA here is from genome assembly GCF_016745375.1 of Pimephales promelas. The sequence goes on from NW_024121555.1 coordinate 5,970,295, forward strand.
TCATATAGGCTACATAAAATTATAATGAGAACATCTTTTAATGCCTTTTAATGGTGAGACTTTTGTTTTTTTAAACAGGCTCTCAAAAATGATATCAAAGTTTGGATTTATATTTACCGGCAAACATCGGTTAGCGGCTTTCAAATATAAAGAGTTATCGGTATCGGCCATTATTACATATCGGTGTATCCCTAGTAAAATCAGAAGGATAGAAATATTCCATTGTAAAAGTAGGAATAAATTATTGAATTGTATGCATTGGTATGTGAATATTATTAATATTATATAAATGAGAAAACTGCAAACAAACAACAAACGCAACAGTTTAACGGTGGCCCAACTCTAAAGAGTAAATGAACAACAACTAGATTGACTGAAAACAATATGACTGTGTATTGGATCATTTTTGAACTATTCATTGAAACATTATACATGACAATGCAAGCAAAAGGTGTTCCTGATTAAACAATTACTCATTCGTGTTTTTCAGGTCTCAAATTGGTTTGCGAACGCGAGGCGTAGGCTCAAGAACACAGTCCGACAGCCTGACTTGAGCTGGGCTTTACGTATAAAACTGTACAACAAATATGTACAAGGCAACGCTGAAAGACTCAGCATTAGCAGTGATGACGCAACATCAGACGGTACGGGCGGACGTGTGAGATTTACTAATTATACAGACATATTTTGATGCCTTCCCAGATAGCACAAGTCTATTTGATGTGTTTTTAAGAGTGTTTGCTCATCTGCAATATGTCTATAAGACGTTTCCTGTCAGATGTTGAATAGACGTTTAAAAGATGTCAGTTTAACATGCATTCTAAATGTATTACATTCTAATAATATATTACATCTTAAAGACATCTTCTAAACGTCTATTTGACATCTGACAGGAAACGTCCAATAGACCTACCTATTGCAGATGAGCAAACATTTAAAAATACGTCTTCCAGATGTAAACACTTCATCAGATAGACTTGTGCTATCTGGGTTCTGACAAAATGCGGTAACTGTGATAGCACACATACATCTGAAAGATGTCTGTTAAAGATCCCTTCATCTGGAAAGCATCTGCTGTTTACTAACATCTGATAGACATCTTTAAGATGTCAGTTTAACATACATTCTAAATCATTACATCTTAAAGACATCTTCTAAACATCTATTTGACATCTGACAGGAAACGTCCTATAGACGTATTGCAGATGAGTAAATACTCTAAAAAATACGTCTTCTAGATGTAAATGCACACATCAAATAGACATCTCTGTGATGTACGTGTGCTATCAGGGAACTGCCCAGATAGCACAAGTCTATTTGATGTGATGTTTACATCTGGAAGACGTATTTTTAAGAGTGTTTGCTCATCTGCAATACGTCTATTGGACGTTTCCTGTCAGATGTCAAATAGACGTTTAGAAGATGTCAGTTTAACATGCATTCTAAATCATTACATCTTAAAGACATCTTCTAAACATCTATGCGACATCTGACAGGAAACGTCCTATAGACGTATTGCAGATGAGTAAACACTCTAAAAAATACATCTTCTAGATGTAAACAAACACATCAAATAGACATCTCTGTGATGTACGTGTGCTATCAGGGAACTGCCCAGATAGCACAAGTCTATTTGATGTGATGTTTACATCTAGAAGACGTATTTTTTAGAGTGTTTGTTCATCTGCAATACATCTATTGGACGTTTCCTGTCAGATGTCAAATAGACGTTTATAAGATGTCAGTTTAACATGCATTCTAAATCATTACATCTTAAAGACATCTTCTAAACGTCTATGTGACATCTGATAGGAAACATCCTATGGACGTATTGCAGATGAGTAAACACTCTAAAAAATACATCTTCTAGATGTAAACAAACACATCAAATAGACATCTCTGTGATGTACGTGTGCTATCAGGGAACTGCCCAGATAGCACAAGTCTATTTGATGTGATGTTTACATCTGGAAGACGTATTTTTAAGAGTGTTTGTTCATCTGCAATACGTCTATTGGACGTTTCCTGTCAGATGTCAAATAGACGTTTATAAGATGTCAGTTTAACATGCATTCTAAATCATTACATCTTAAAGACATCTTCTAAACGTCTATGTGACATCTGATAGGAAACATCCTATAGACGTATTGCAGATGAGCAAATACTCTAAAAAATACGTCTTCTAGATGTAAACGAACACATTAAATAGACATCTCTGTGATCTACGTGTGCTATCAGGGAACTGCCCAGATAGCACAAGTCTATTTGATTTGATGTTTACATCTAGAAGACGTATTTTTAAGAGTGTTTGCTCATCTGCAATACGTCTATTGGACGTTTCCTGTCAGATGTCAAATAGACGTTTAGAAGATGTCAGTTTAACATGCATTCTAAATCATTACATCTTAGAGACAACTTCTAAACGTCTATTTGACATCTGACAGGAAACATCCTATAGATGTATTGCAGATGAGCAAACACTCTTAAAAATATGTCTTCCAGACTTGTGATATCTGGGTGTAAACAAGATTTTATATCCATTTAAGCATAGTCGAACTCAGTTTTGACAAAAAGGTGTAGTTACTGCATTTTGCCTTCACCCCAGCAATATAGTAATTTAAATTTATTGTTATGTCAAGTTTTAGTTTGATGTGTTATTGATTCCACAGATGGGGATAATCCTTTACAGATGCAGGCTAGCGAATCCGACTATAACAGACCCACGCACAAGAGCGTTATTCAGGACAGCAGAGGCAAAGTGGTGGGGCGAAGTACAGACCCCTCGGTTTGTGATGATTACGTGTCTCCGCCAAAATACAAGAACAGCTTGCTAAACCGCTATCTAAATGATTCCCTTCGGCACGTAATGGCCTCCGAAAAAGTTATGGACTCACGGAAGAGGAACCATTCTGGATCGTTTAGCTCCAACGAGTATGAGGACGATTTGCTCTCGCCCTCATCAGAAGCTGAGGCAAACTTCACCTACCGTACAGGTAAGAGCTGTCGCAGACTTTCAAGCTTCCAAATTGTAAGAATGGAAAGAGGATATAGGTTGTCATACATTTTGTATTTGTATACGGTTAAAGGGATAGTGCTCTCAATCATAATTGAATCAATTTCATGTCTTTGCAAACTTTCAAAAGTTGTTAGGCATCATATTCAGATTTGCTCCTTTCCATATTTAAAGCAAAGTGCACCATAAAATTAGTCAACACAACTCATGATCTGTTTATTTAAATAATGATGAAAAGTCTTTGAATAGTTTTAGCATGTTATTGAGGGGGGAGGCACATACAAAATATGCAGTTATGGTGGGTTCCCAGTATGTAAGATCTGCTGCTGCTGCATGAATAGACATACATAAATCCCGTAGCAGATCTAGGCAGGTGGAGCTGGGGAGGTGGAGGGTTTCACAGGAACTCTTATCGCTGCTGCACGACCATCTAACAGCGAGAACTGAAGCAGAATATTTAAATGTTGAGCATGCAATCTCATTGGCTGAAGGATCAGCAGAAGCCAATCAGCTTGTGCCCTCTGTTTTATGACTGAACTAGAATTGTGTAGGGCTGCTTCATTGACAAAGCTATGTTAGGAGTACAGGGGATAAACTACAGTCATATGGACAACTTTAACAGTACTTATATATATAGTGTGTTTTCTTTTTTCTTTGGATGTTGACAAGCCCTGGTCACCATTCAATTCCATTGTGTGGAAAAGTGCAGCATCAACACTATGCTAAACTTCTCCTTTTGTGTTCCATGAAAACAAGACATTCACAAAGGTTTTGAATGACATAGTTTGCAGCTTTAAGTTACTGTACTTGATGTGTTAACTTAAGATGGGCAAAATTTGAGTAAATTTAAAAAAATGGTTCACATTTTAATTCGATTGTCATCTTTAGTCATCCTACTACCTACCTATAAGTAACTTTGCAACTACATGTTAACAAAATCACATTAGAGTATTAGTAGACTGTCTGCTTAAAGGGTTAGTTCACCCAAAAATGAAAATTCTGTCAGTATTTACTCACCCTCATGTTGTTCCAACCCCGTAAGACCTTCGTTCATCTTCGGAACACAAATTAAGATATTTAAGATAATACGATCGCTCCTGCATACTAGTCCATAGGCTTCTTGAGGGAATGACACTTGCTGGCATCTAAAAGTCATTAAAGACATCGTTAAAATAGTCCAAGTGACTACAGTGGCTCAATCTTAAGTTTATCAAACGACGAGAATACTTTTTGTGCGCCAAAACAAAGAAAAATAACGACTTTATTTCAACTATTCACTTCCTTCTCTATGGGCCTGTAGTCTGTTAACGTAGTGTGATAGCGTAAAGCTACGTCACACGAAGGCTCACTATTGGCCGACGCTGGTCATGTGTGTGATGCGTGTGACGTACAATAACAGAAGCTTACGCTATTAAATTAGTAACCTGACTCGAGGCAGAGAGAGAAATAAACGAATAGTTGAAATAAAGTCGTTATTTTTGTTGTTTTTTGTGCACAAAAGTGTTCTCGTCGCTTGATAAACTTAAGATTGAGCCACTGTAGTCACTTGGACTATTTTAACGATGTCCTTTAATGACTTTTCGAGGCCATCAATTGTCATTCCCTCAAGAAGCCTATGGACTAGTATGCAGGAGCGATCTTAATATCCAACGCATTCTCACCCCAAGGCGTCACCTTTGACCATGCTTCAATATTTGACGTTTTAGGCGCCCTTTAGCGTCACTTACATGACGCGATCCTACGGCGTCATCTAACTGACGCTAAAGGAAAGCGTCAGTTAGAGGACGCGGTTAGGTTTAGGTGTGGGGGTAGGGTACACGCGATCCTAGGGCGTCATCTAACTGACGCTAAAGGGCGCCTAAAGCGTCAGATATTGAAGCATGTCCAAATGCTTCCCAAGGCGTCAGTTAAGTGACGCCTTGGGGGTGAGAATGGGCTGTAATATCTTAAATATCTTAATTTGTGTTCCGAAGATGAACGAAGGTCTTACGGGGCTGGAACAACATGAGGGTGAGTAAATACTGACAGAATTTTCATTTTTGGGTGAACTAACCCTTTAATATCTGCTAACTCTTTATTTTGATGCTCAAAGTCAACTTATTCTTTTAACCCGAACCTTAACACCCAACCATAGCCTAACAGTCTACTGGCAGTCTAGTAATACTCTAATGAGAGTTAGTTGACATGTAGTTGCAAAGTTACTTGTAGTTCGTAGAATGTCTAAAGTTGACTATCGAAATAAAGTGGAACCAAAAAATGAAATGGAGACAAATGCATTGAGAGACTTTGTGAATCCCATTAGACATAATAATAAAATTGAATGTAAAGCTGCGGTTTCGTATGGTTTGATTGGTGAGTGGAACGTTCCTGGACTCTGTTCTGTCGTAGCTTATAGGAACACCTGCTGATGCCTCATGAAAGCAAATGCTTTAGTGTTGCCAAAGGAGTTGAGTCAAATTCATCATTAACATAATTCCACCGCAACATTTCAAAATGTTCTACCGCTCTGTTTATTTTGCCTCTGTGCCCTTTTGGAATGGTCCCGTTTTGGGAAAATGTAGGAATGCTCTGCTTTTTTTTTCGTTTATGATGCAGTATTGCATGAGTACATAAAAAAATGCAGGTGTTTGTTATGAACGTTAGCGTTATAACGATGCACATACGTTTATTTATAACATTGTGGACTACATGCTTTAATATGTTTTTGATATGGAAATTACTTTTTTAAATTCTTCTTTTAGATCAAATAGGTGTGTGTTCAGGAAATAATTTTTCTTTTGATCACTCACACTATGTCCTGTTCAAAACAAAAACAGAAAATATTTTCTGTAATGCCTTTTTGTCCTGATTTTTGCCAAACATGATAAGGACATTAGTCCAGTTGGCTAGCTCATAGTTGGCTTTTGGGAAACGCATCCCTGGCCGGTTTTACAGACAAGGATTAAGCCTAGTCCCGACTAAAATGCATTGAGCTGTTTTAACTGAAAGGAACTTGCACTGACGTATCTTAAAATATGTCACTGTCATTGTTTTGTCTCAAGATGCACACCAGTAATGTTTTTTTTTTTTTCTTTTTTTTTATAATGCCCATTTATAAAAGCTACTTAAATGTCCTAATTGAACTTAGGGCTAATCCTGGTTTACTCTAAGCCTTGTCTGTGAAACTGGGCTTATCATCAAATATTACAAATACATAAGACAAACAACATACATAAAGAAATTTCTCATTTCAATTTAAACTTTAATCACTCACCCCAGACAGCAAAATAGTGTCGTCCCAGATCCGGCCGACATGTATGTATTCCACATGTACCAGATGTGGGCAGGATCCGGGACGACACTATGTTGCTGTCTGGGAATGCATAGTCTGAGCCCAATTTTACTAATTTTTACCCAGTTTTTTTGTCATCGCAGAACTCATTGACTCGTGGCGATACCTCTGTGTGACTTATAATGGCCAAAATACTCGTAAATGTTCCCTTGTCTCCTTTAAAATGTGATCACAAACTTTTGAACACCATTCTCACAGCTATCAGTAGCTGAGCATATGATCCGTTCCGAACTACAGAGTTATGCTGTGAAAATATTGACCTTTTTGCTTTATGATATTTATGTGGAAAACCATTTGATTTTTTATCTGGAACGGTCTCAAGGTCAAAGGCACGCTTCACTGGTACAATGACATTTCAGCACTGACTGTGTGAAATTGACACTTCACAACACAACCTAACCCCTAACCTTATAAGTAAAATAATTACAGCTAATCAAGCAAAAGTTTTAATGTCAATGGTACAAATCTACAAACGACAGAAACTGAACAACTGCTTTTTTTGGAATGAAGGAAACATTCCCGTCAGCCTCTGGTTCCCTTTCGTAGTCACTTCGAGTTACGTCAGAAGTGACGGAGATTGGGGGTTTCGCATAGAAAGCCAATCCTCTTCGAGTATTTAAACACGAGCCAATGGCATGCAATGCCTTGGGGCTGCGGAAATTTGCATAGCGTACTCCGCCCTACTCCGTGAGTATAAAAGGAGGAAGTGAACGCAACCGCAGTATGTTTTCGCTTCGGAGCCAAGAGAACCTCTTCACTCCTAAAAGCTGATTCAAGACTCTTCGAGAACGAGCGTCCTCTTCAGTGTTGGTGTGACGGCGGTACCCAGCGAGATTTTGCATTGCCTGCGATCTGAGCAGTGGTCTGCCAGACTTTGCACTTCTCCCTGGTAGCTTCAGCGCTGGAAGAGTGAATTTCTCCTTTCTCATAAAAGTGAAAGTGAAAGAGCTGCACGCGGCACGTCTTTTTAAAGATGGTTCGCCCGTGCCCTTCTGGATGTGGTAGATTTCTGTCATCATCTGATGGTCACGAACGCTGCTTTGTATGCCTGGGCATTCAGCATGCAGCAGCAGCGTTCGTGGATGACTCATGTTCCTTCTGTGGGAGCATGACCATCTCCACACTGAGGTCGAGGCTCAATGATCTCACTAGAGTGAGAGCCCCGGTCCCCCCTACTCGATCGGCTTCCTTCACGGAAGGGGGCCCGTCGACCCGGGGACCCGGCGATCTAACGGTGACGGTGTGGGATAAAGCCCCGACGATTCCTCGGGCCACACCTCCCGCCTCAGTGCGTGAGCCAGCGAGCGCTAGCGCGACTCGGTCGGTTGTCTCTTCGGCGGCACCGGCTGCTTCGAGCAGCGCTCCAGATGATGATGTGATGTCTATCACAGCATCACTAGGCGGGCTTGAGTCCTCGGGAGAGGAAGATGCGGCTGCGTTGCCCCCTTCGGGAGTGCCAGCGTTGCCCGTGTCAGATCCCGAGCTGACGGCCATGCTGTCTCGAGCCGCTGGGAGTATCGGGCTAGAATGGAAACCTCCATCCTGCCCCGATCTCTCGCGGATGGATAATTGGTATCTGGACAAAGCTGCCGCCGCAAGGCCACGGCCAACTCCAATACCTTTTTTCCCCGAGCTGCATGCGGAGTTATCGCGCTCTTGGGGGGCTCCTTTGTCCACTCGAGAGCGCGATCTCTCCCCCGCCTTTCCCCCCCTCGACGGTGGGGCCGCCCGTGGGTACACTGGGATGCCCCCGGTGGAGCGCTCTGTTGCGATGCAGCTGTGTCCACAGAGCGCCTCCACCCGTGGTCCTCCTAAGCACCCATCCAAAGCCTGTGGGTTCTCGTCTGCTATGGCGGCGCGGGCCTATAGAGCGGCGGGACAGGCGGCCTCCGCTTTGCATGCCATGAGCACTTTGCAGGTCTTCCAAGCGAAGATGCTCAGAGACATGCACGAGGGCGGGACTGACTCGACGGCATTTAAAGATTTGCGGTCTGCCACTGACCTTGCTCTCCGGGCAACGAAAGTGGCCGCTCGCGCCGTCGGTCAGGTGATGGCCACTTCGGTGGTTCAGGAGCGACATCTCTGGCTCAACCTGGCAGACACGCGGAGCGCTGAGCGGACTCGTCTGCTCGACGCTCCGCTCTCCCAGGTTGGCCTTTTCGGCGGTGCGGTCGAGGACTTCGCCCAGCAGTTCTCCACCGCCCAGAAGCAGACGGAGGCCATCAAACACATCCTGCCCCGGCGACCAGCTGCTGCCTCCACCCAGTCATCGGCGCAGGTGCCTCCCTCTGCTCGCCGCCGAGGACGCCCCCCTGCGGCTCCCCTCCCTCCCGCCCGGCCCCAGCAGCAGCCTTCACCCGGGCCCCGGCGTCGAGGAGGCCGCAGGCCGGCGTCACAGCCCCCTCAGGCCGCTCGCCCCGCTAAACGCCAGGCTAAGCGAAGATCCTGACACGGGCCGCTCAGTGACGATCTCGAGTCTTTCCCAGGAGGCGGTAGCAGGCCCCCTCCTCCCCCGGTGGAGGGCCGGGGGAGAATCTTTTGTTCTCAGCTCCCCGCTGCTCACCCACGGGTGGGCAGCACCCTGAACTGGTTAAAGAAAGACTTGACATCCTCACTGAGCTCACAGACTGGAGTGGGTGCGCTCGATGCCCCCGTGCGTCAGCCCACACACTCCTCTCTGTCACTGAGGGCGCGGAAGGGTGCGTGTGTCGTCCCAGGGCTACACCAATCCCTTCCCCCTCTGTCGCCAGACCCCCGGCAGAACGGACCCCCGTGGAACGCTCCGCTTTCCCTGGTCCCTTCTGTCGGGGAGCGGGCTTCGACGCATCCGAGCGGGGTAACTCCTGCACGCGTGCCAGTCGACCCGCACCGCTGCCCCTCCGGGGGGACGTCTGTGGTTTGCATGACCCCGCTGGCTCATTCCTGGAAGCCTGGCTAGCGCTTCCTGGGATTTCCCGCTGGGTCATCAGAACGATCAGACTCGGCTACGCGATTCAGTTCGCATGGTCTCCTCCCCGCTTCACGGGAGTTCGCTCCACGATGGTCGGTGGCAATGCCCCAGTCTTGAGAGCGGAGATTGCGACCCTGCTGGCGAAGGGTGCAATCGAGACGGTCCCTCCAGCCGAGGTGAGGTCCGGGTTTTACAGCCCCTACTTCATTGTCCCCAAGAAGACCGGTGGGTTACGACCGATCCTGGACCTGCGCATTTTGAACCGTTCTCTCCATCGACTACCGTTCAAAATGCTCACGGCCAAACGCATTTTCGAATGTGTTCGGTATCAGGATTGGTTTGCAGCGATCGACCTGAAGGACGCGTACTTCCATGTGTCCATCTTACCTCGACACAGACCGTTTCTTCGGTTTGCCTTCGAGGGCCAGGCATATCAGTACGCCGTTCTCCCATTCGGGTTAGCTCTGTCCCCTCGCGTCTTCACGAAGATCGTCGAGGCAGCCCTTGTTCCCCTTCGCGAACACGGGGTTCGCATCCTGAATTATCTCGACGACTGGCTGATACTAGCACACTCTCGAGCTCAGCTTTGCGAACACAGAGACTTGGTGCTCCGGCACCTAGCCCGTTTGGGCCTTCGGGTCAACCGGGAGAAGAGCAAACTTTGCCCCGTGCAGAGGATCTCTTTTCTCGGCATGGAGATAGACTCGGTCGCCATGTCCGCGCAGCTCACGAACGAGCGCGCGCACTCACTGCTGACTTGTCTTCGACAGTTCGAGGGCAAGAGTGCGGTTCCACTGAAACTATTTCAGAGGCTCCTGGGGCATATGGCATCCGCGGCCGCGGCAACGCCGCTCGGTTTGCTTCATATGAGACCGCTTCAGCTGTGGCTTCGCGATCGAGTCCCGAGGTGGGCATGGCATCGCGGCTCGCTCCGAGTTCCAGTGACTCCAGCGTGCCGCCAACCTTCTTCCCGTGGTCGAACCTCAGCTTCTTACGGACCGGCGTCCCTATTCAGCGAGTTTCCAGGCATCTCGTTGTCTCCACGGATGCATCTACCACGGGTTGGGGTGCCATGTGCAATGGGCATGCAGCCGCCGGTTCCTGGACAGGAGCCCAGCGCCTCATGCACATCAATTGCCTCGAGCTGTTGGCAGTACGGCTCGCCCTACGCCGCTTCCGAGCGTTGCTCAAGGGCCAGCATGTGCTTGTCCGCTCAGACAACACTACGGCAGTAGCGTACATCAACCACCAGGGGGGTCTACGCTCACGCCAGTTGTCGCAGCTCGCCCGCCACCTCTTGATATGGAGTCAGAAGCACCTGAGGTCCCTTCGTGCAGTTTACATTCCTGGAGACCGGAACTGGGCAGCCGACGAGCTGTCCCGGGTCCGCCCCATCTCCGGCGAATGGCGACTCCATCCCCAGTCGGTCCAGCTGATTTGGGACGAGTTCGGGGAGGCACAGATAGACCTGTTCGCCTCTCGGGACTCGTCCCACTGCGCCCAGTTTATTCTCTGACCCGCGGCACTCTCGGCTCGGATGCGCTGGCGCACAGCTGGCCACGGGGCCCACGCAAGTATGCGTTTCCCCAGTGAGCCTCCTTGCACGGGTGTTGTGCAAGATCAAGGAGGACGAGGAGCAGGTCTTGCTGGTAGCCCCCTACTGGCCCACCAAGACGTGGTTCTCCGATCTCATGCTCCTCGCGACAGCACCTCCTTGGCCTATTCCTCTGAGACAAGACCTACTCTCTCAGAGACGGGGCACTCTGTGGCACCCTCGTCCCGATCTTTGGAGGCTGCACGTGTGGCTCCTGGACGGGACGAGGCAGGTTTGAGTTCGCTGCCACCTGCGGTGGCGGCAACCATCACTTCCGCAAGAGCGTCGTCCACGAGACACCTTTATGCGTTGAAGTGGAACCTCTTCGTCAATTGGTGCTCTTCTCGCGGAGAAGACCCCCGGAGATGTTCGATCAGTGTCGTGCTTTCCTTCCTGCAAGAAGGGTTGGAGCGCAGGCTGTCGCCCTCCACCCTTAAGGTTTACGTCGCGGCCATTGCCGCTTCTCATGAAGCAGTGGAAGGTAAGTCCTTAGGGAAGCACGACTTGGTCATCAGGTTCCTGAGGGGAGCGAGGAGGCTGCATCCGCCTCGTCCTCCCCTCGTACCCTCTTGGGACCTCTCGGTAGTTTTAAGTGCTCTGCAGAGGCATCCCTTTGAGCCTTTGCAATCGGTAGAGTTAAAGTTTCTGTCCATGAAGACAGCACTCCTGGTTGCATTGGCCTCCATCAAGAGGGTGGGGGACCTGCACGCATTCTCCGTTGACGAAGCGTGCCTGGAGTTCGGGCCGGCTTACTCTCACGTGATCCTGAGACCCCGGCCTGGATATGTGCCCAAGGTTCCCACCACTCCCTTCCGGGACCAGGTGGTGAACCTGCAAGCGCTGCCCCCGGAGGAGGCAGACCCAGCCTTGGCACTGCTCTGTCCGGTACGTGCTCTCCGCACCTATGTCGACAGAACGCAGTGTTTCAGGACCTCAGACCAGCTCTTTGTCTGTCATGGGGGAGCCAGAAGGGAAGGGCTCTCTCAAAGCAACGGCTGTCCCACTGGATAGTGGATGCCATTGCTTTGTCTTACCAGCAGCAAGGCCTTCCGTGCCCCCTTGGTGTGACGGCCCATTCCACTCGGAGTGTAGCCTCCTCTTGGGCTTTAGCGCACGGCGCCTCGCTAACAGACATCTGCAGAGCTGCAGGCTGGGCGACACCCAACACCTTCGCCAGATTCTATAATCTGCGAATTGAGCCGGTATCCTCTCACGTACTCGTTTCGGCCAGTTCTGGATCCGCTCAGGTGTCTTCGCTTGCTCGCCACTCCACTCCCCGGACTGGATAAGTGCGATATTTCCTCAGTTCTTCCATTGAAGTCTTGAGTCCTCCAGCACCGACGATGCGGGCACCACTGCTGTTGCTCTGGATGCTGGCTAGGTGCCTCCATGCGCACGGTTCCCCTTGGTAACCGTCTCATGTGTATTATCCACTGTAAGCCTCTCTGAGCATGTGTCTTCCCTTGGCAAGCCATCTGCCACCCCTGGAGTTGAAATTTGTAGCCACCTGCGGTTGGTACTCCAGTGTTCCATATGTGTTCCTATGTGGCCATATGTGTATTCGTAAGTCCTCCCTTCGGTAGGCAGCTGGTAGCATGTCCCTTCCGGGATATGTCTCCCAGTGTACCTTGGTAATCCTGTGTCAAAGTCGGATCCCCCCAAAAAAAAAAAAAAAAAGAGGTAAGGCTCGGGGGTCCAGACTTTCGCAGGGCACTGGAAGACAGCTTGAAGATGGCGTGATGGCACAGACCCCCAATCTCCGTCACTTCTGACGTAACTCGAAGTGACTACGAAAGGGAACGTCTCGGTTACGTATGTAACCCTCGTTCCCTGAGTAGGGAACGGAGACGTTACGTCTCCCTGCCACTTCTGCTGTATCGCTGGGTAGATGCCGAGTTCAGTCTTGGCTCCTCAGCGAAGACATACTGCGGTTGCGTTCACTTCCTCCTTTTATACTCACGGAGTAGGGCGGAGTACGCTATGCAAATTTCCGCAGCCCCAAGGCATTGCATGCCATTGGCTCGTGTTTAAATACTCGAAGAGGATTGGCTTTCTATGCGAAACCCCCAATCTCCGTCACTTCTGACGTAACGTCTCCGTTCCCTACTCAGGGAACGAGGGTTACATACGTAACCGAGACGTTTTACAGTGGCTTTGAGGGAGCAGTTTTGTTGTTACTTTATACATTTATTATTATGGCAGGTTAGGAGCAAGATGAAATATCAAAATAACTGCCAAGGAAATTTTTGAAAACTAAAATTGACTTTTTTGTCCATTTAGGACATGTCAGGCAGGTTTGTCAGACTGGATGTGAAATAATATACAGAAATTAAAGTTAGTGACCAGGGACTGTAAGAAGAATCAGAGCGATAGTCCATACAAATGCAGTGTATTTCTCAAACCTCATTACGAGCAAATTCAAATTAGGTTATGATTGGTTATGAGACACACGAGAATCAGTACGTGCATGAATATTGGTGATGACGTTCCTCACACAAAGCTATCATGAAAGGAGACAGGTCGTATGGATACTATGATGATTCTTATTTTTATTTACCATTCATTTCATTGTATGGAAAAGCGCAGCTTGAACATTATTCAGAATATCTGTTTATGTTTCTTGGAAGAAAATTGAATATTCATTTTGGAATGAACTATTTCTTTTACATGGGATTTTGTGGTTTATTTATTAAGCAAATTTGCAATGTCAGTCTTTAAATGAGATGTTGGTCTTTGTACTATATTTCACTGTCAATTCAATGTCCTTCAAAAGTAGTTATTACTCCACCACGTGCGAAACCAACGTGGTTGAACGATACTTTACAACAATGGGTTTCGGGAAACAGTCGTGATTAGTTGATTTCTCCAACGATACATCGTACTATGATAGTGAACCTGCGGACTACATGGTTGTACGGGAAACGCACCCCAGTTAGGTAATAACATGATATTTTTCTTCTGAAACAAGAGCAGATGTCACTTTGGCTATTGGATCATGTTAACTAAGTGCAAACAATCTACTCAGGCATTGTTTCTACATTAATTCGGGCTTTTGCATTCATTCCTGATTGATACAATCCCTTTTTTCCTCATCAAAAATCCTGTTTTACTTGAAAACGTATTACATTGCAGAAGTAAAATGGGTTGCGAACAGGTATTCGTGTCGATTTTAAGTGTGAGTTTGTTGAATTTTCCAGACCATGCTAGCTGGAAAGATTACCCTGCCACATATCTAAAATATTTTGGAATTTAAGGAGATTGATTTTTTTTCCAGTGAAAATTCACTTAAGATACAGATTTGTTAAGAAAACACAGCACAGTTTTATCACCCTTTTTCTATATTTGTTTTATATTTTGATCTCAGTTTATAGCTAATTTGATTTTTGGCTAATAGAGCCCTTCCTGTCTTTAGCCAGAGGAACTGGTGTTTTTCCTCAGGTTGAGTCAATCCGAAGCATCTGTGGACAATAGAAGTGAAGTTAAAAGATGACAGACATTCAGTAGCACATAGGAACCAAAGCCAAATGATTTATTAATGGTTTATAGTAGTTCTTGGCACCGATACTGTTTGAGAAATCCGAGTTGGAGATGTTTTAGGCAAAGAAAATTAAAAATAGCGCTTTGTGTGCTCATGCCCGTCGTCCAACTTTCCCTCTCATGGCTCCCATAAGAAAGATTTTTCTTTGCTAACCTCGATGCTTTCAACAGAAAAGAGAGAGCTTTACTATTACAACCCGATTTATGTACAACAAAAGACCGATATTAATCTGATTCTTAAGGATGACTGTGAATATAAGTAAATGATGTCCATGAATGTTTAATGGATGGATCTCAATTTGTTTGAGGTGTCCTCCCTCCAAATATGATCTTTCCTATCATTCATTTTGCATTGACGGCAACATTAAATAGCTTGTGAATGTCAAAGTTTATCTGCGAAGAAAATCTCAATTCTAGTTTGTTGCTTTGTCAGTATTTTTCAGTCTTTAATTTCTTCCAGTTAGTTATTAAAACTTAACTCAAAAATGAAAATTCTGTCATTTAATGACCCTCATGTTGTTCCAAACCCATATGTCTTTCCTCCATATTTCACATAAGGAGATATTTTAAAGAAGGTGCTGGTCGTTCTGTTTTTAGACGTTTTCAAGCTTAAAGAACCATTAAAGTGTGATAAAGGTGTAGTCTATATCACTCATACTCTGTATTCCAAGTCTTTTGAAGCTTTTTCTGAAGAACAGATCAAAAGTTACTTCACCAGCCTTGCCGTTCTCAGAGTTCATGAGAGAAGAAGCGCTTTCTGTATGATGGGTCCAAAATAAATAAGATCTTTGCAATTAATCAGTTGATACGGTTCAGAAAAAAGATTCATTCACAAATCGAACATAATGTGCCTTTAGAACACAGAATATAGAGCACGGGTTTTATGAAATACTTTTATAGTGCTTTTGCATTCTTTTTGAAGCTTTAGCCTAGTCTCCAGTCCAATGCAATTGTATTGAAAGATTTATCCTTTTGTGTTCCACAGAAGAAAGAATGGCACACGAGTAGAACGACTTACATTAAATACTAGTTTTCTTGGTGAAAAGATTAGCAATCCATCATATTTTTCCAAAATGACACTTTTTCAAGTTTTATTATCTTTCCAAGTATATAAGTCTATAAACGACTGAGACAATAACAAGATTAAATAGAGATGTTATGTTTGACTTTTTCTTCAGGCTGATATTCCCTGATATAACCAATTCTTAACCATATCTGTTCAAGTAATTTATTATAGACAATACGAAAATAAGTTTTTCTCAGTGTTTTGAGGCAGTTTATCAGGAAGTGACGGACAGTTTTGTTCTCTTCACCTCGTTGGATGGAAATGCTGCTTTATTCGCAAATGTTTTATGCGAAATGCTAAATTTGCTCAACTTTAGATGGAAACATACCTAGAGTGACATCTTTGTTTTCATGTTGGGTGAACTGTACCTTTAGAGTGCCCCTATTGGGATTAGTCTACTCTGCTCTGATTGGTCAGATTGCCCAGTCTGTTGTGATTGGTCTACTCTGCTCTGATTGGTCAGATGACACAGTCTGTTGTGATTGGTCTACTCTGTTGTGATTGGTCTACTCTGATCTGATTGGTCAGATGACCCAGTCTGTTGTGATTGGTCTACTCTGCTCTGATTGGTCATATGACCCAGTCTGTTGTGATTGGTCTACTCTGCTCTGATTGGTCAGATGACACAGTCTGTTGTGATTGGTCTACTCTGCTCTGATTGGTCAGATGACCCAGTCTGTTGTGATTGGTCTACTCTGCTCTGATTGGTCAGATGACACAGTCTGTTGGATTGGTCTACTCTGCTCTGATTGGTCAGATGACACAGTCTGTTGTGATTGGTCTACTTTGCTCTGATTGGTCAGATGACCCAGTCTGTTGTGATTGGTCTACTCTGCTCAGATTGGTCAGATTACCCAGTCTGTTGTGATTGGTCTACTTTGCTCTGATTGGTCAGATGACCCAGTCTGTTGTGATTGGTCTACTCTGCTCTGATTGGTCAGATGACACAGTCTGTTGTGATTGGTCTACTTTGCTCTGATTGGTCAGATGACCCAGTCTGTTGTGATTGGTCTACTCTGCTCAGATTGGTCAGATTACCCAGTCTGTTGTGATTGGTCTACTCTGCTCTGATTGGACAGATGACGCAGTCTGTTGTGATTGGTCTACTCTGCTCTGATTGGACAGATGACACAGTCTGTTGTGATTGGTCTACTCTGCTCTGATTGGTCAGATGACACAGTCTGTTGTGATTGGTCTACTCTGCTCTGATTGGACAGATGACCCAGTCTGTTGGGATTGGTCTTCTCTGCTCGGTCAGATAGTCCAGTCTGTTGTAATTGGTCTACTCTGCTCTGATTGGACAAATGGTCCAGTCTGTTGTGATTGGTCTACAGCAGGGGTGCCCAATCCTGTTTCTGCCGATCAACTGTCCAGCACAGTTCATCTCAAACCCTAATTAAACACACCTGAAGCAACCAATTAAGGTCTTTGGGATCACTTGAAAATTAAAGGCAGGTGTGTTTGATTAGGGTTGGAGATTAACTGTGCAGGACAGTCGATCGGCAGGAGCAGGATTGGGCACCCCTGGTTTACAGTGTGCGTCGGAAAACAAACGTAAGAATAGAATTAATAATAACTCATTTTCAGTTCAGAATCGATTTTTTCTTTTAGGAGACAATATTTTTATTTGCCGTGCACTGTGCTATTTAAAACTTTGCAGACCTTTTACACACACACAAACAGCTATATTACACTCTGCATGAAAGTTAATATTCAAAAAAGCAAAACAGAGGCACAACTTCGAAATCATTTAAATAGTCATTAGCTAAAGGAAAGGGTGTAATAATTTTCAAATGCAAATCAGTTGCAGAGTGGTGGAACAACGTGTCTGTTTCTGACACAGAGCAGATATCCTTTTTCCATCTCGAGAGCGCAGGGGAAGCATAATTGCATTTATGTTGGCCTGAGCGCATGAATGTGGCTGTAGGAACAGACTGCGGAGCTCCACTTAAACCTCCCTGAGATCGGCAAACACCCTCTTATTCACCCATGTACAAGCACACGTAAGAACACGTTTACACATCCATTCCGTCGATATGGGTAGAGAGGAGCTCAGGGACGTTTCATTAGCTGCAGAAATGATGTGCCAACTTTTAGCAAAGTCCAATTTATAACTCATTTCACCTAACTGTATTTTCAGTGACGCTGGACTGTGGCAAGCGCCAGAGCGACAGGTAAGAATGCTGTCGACTAATGAATCATAAGGTTTTTAGGTACTGCTAAAACTCCTCATTAACCATGTCCTCTCTATTTGGCAACAGCAGCGCTCGTAAAGGTGGCGGAGGAGGAAACAATGAGACTTACTGGAAAGAGCTCCACGCCGCCATGGCCCTGACCAACCTGGCCCAAGGGAAGGAGAGCACAGCGCCAGGCACCACCAGCTGTATCATCCAGAAGTCTTCCCATATAGCGGAGATTAAGACTGTCAAAGTGCCCGTGCAACCCCAACATTAGCGGCTAACGGACTGGACAGCGGTCTGTACTTGGTCAAAATTGCTAGAAGACTACCTGAACACTTGACTATGTACTACATGCAATAATTTAGTTGAAAATGATCCACAGCAGCCTTTTCTGAGAGGAAAAATACATGTTGACCAGTGTGCCTAATTTTTTTTTTACCACTGTCTGTTGAAAAATGACGCAGAGAGGAGAGTTTGATGTGTGGACGGTCACTACCACTAAACACAGAAGCACATAAATCTGACTCTTTCTGATTTATACTGTCATCATTTCTGAAATGCAGTGGCTAAAATGTAATATATTCATCATATATGTATTCATTTTCCTAAGTTATGTTCATTTTTGATTGTAATTGACACAGGATTATTGTCATCCTATGGCAATGGCATATAAATGTGGATTCTTGTGTTTTGTTTTGGCAGGTATGACATGTGAAGGAAGATTATTTCCTTTTTTTAATGGATAGCTTTTAAATGCATTCATGTGTCATTGCCTGTGACGTTTATCATGCAAAACAGAGTCAGGTGAGAGCAAATAAAAGTTTCTCCATAAAATACAGTTGCGCTTTGATAAAATGTGCTCCTCTCATCTCGGTTTGATTTCTATGGAAGCCCATTTTGTCAGAGTATAGAAAAAGTAATCGTGAGATACAATTTTAATAAGAAAGTAAGTCACATTGTCACATCATATAAATATACATTTTGAGAAATAAGCAAGCAATTGCAAGATATAAAGTCGCAATTACAAGAAATACTTAAACGTTTTTTGGTGACAAAAGACGAAAAGTTTTTATGAATAAGTCATTGAATCATACACTCGACTGATTCGATCAAAATGCTGTGAACATGACTACTTAAAGGGTTAGTTCACCCAAAAATGAAAATTCTGTCAGTATTTACTCACCCTCATGTTGTTCCAGCCCCGTAAGACCTTCGTTCATCTTCGGAACACAAATTAAGATATTTAAGATATTAAGATCGCTCCTGCATACAGTCCATAGGCTTCTTGAGGGACTGGCTCTTGCTGTCCTCGAAAAGTCATTAAAGGACATCGTTAAAATAGTCCAAGTGACTACAGGGGCTCAATCTTAAGTTTATCAAACGACGAGAACACTTTTGTGCGCAAAAAAACAACAAAAATAACGACTTTATTTCAACTATTCGTTTATTTCTCCCTCTGCGCGAGTCAGGTTACTAGTTTAATAGCGTAAGCTTCTGTTATTGTACGTCACACGCATCACACACATGACCAGCGTCGGCCAATAGTGAGCCTACGTGTGACGTAGCTCTACGCAATCACACTACGTTAACTGACTTACAGGCTCATGGAGAAGGAAGTGAATAGTTGAAATAAAGTCGTTATTTTTGTTTGTTTTTGCGCACAAGTGTTCTCGTCGTTTGATAAACTTAAGATTGAGCCCCTGTAGTCACTTGGACTATTTTAACGATGTCTTTAATGACTTTTCGGGGACAGCAAGAGCCAGTCCCTCAAGAAGCCTATGGAGTGTATGCAGGAGCGATCTTAATATCTTAAATATCCGAAGATGAACGAAGGTCTTACGGGGTTGAAACAACATGAGGGTGAGTAAATACTGACAGAATTTTCATTTTTGGGTGAACTAACCCTTTAATAATGTTAACAAATACTTGATAATTAGGTGAGAAAAAATTACACTAGGAAACTTCTGTTGTAAAATATTAATAATAATAATATCACACTCACGTTCAAGATGAAGCAATGTTATTTTAATATTATTTGTATCAAATTTGTAAAATGATTATAGATAACAATACAACACTAAGATGTTGTCATTAATTAATAAAAAGCAATAACCTTTTTAACCCTTCATATTTTATTTAATTTTCTTTTTACTGTGTCAGAAATGGTCTGCCATAATTTTCACCTAATCCAGTGTGAAATATACAGGGTCAGAGCCACATTTCACTCCAATCTGATAAAGAAACAGCACTACCCATGCCGAAACAGTTACCATTAATATCTTCAAAGCGCTTTGGCCATGTTGGATAAGCATTTGCATTTCAGTTATGTACCTGATAGCTCTTCTAGACGGCTGTTTGAACAGTCCGTTATGTTTGAGTCTTACTGTGTGCATTAAAACGGTTCGTCCAGCAGTAAGAATGTGGAATTGAATACACAGTCCGCCCTGTTATATCTCCTTACAGACCTGACCGCATGCTCTGTGTTTTGCTCTCCAGTCTTATTTCTCCCCACCCATGCTTCAAGGAAAACTAAAACATAATAGTCCCCATTCTTCTCATCTAATCATTCAGTGGTCAAATGCACCTGCTGAATCAACACAAAGAGCCCAATACAAATAGTAAAACACCTCTAACTGAAATGGAGAGGGAGCAGGAGTCAGTGTAACATCGGTGGAAATCTGTTGATTTTGATGTAGTTTCAGTTTCAGGCAACATGAGGGCCATAGAGATGTTTAAGTAAAAATTGAATTCAATGCTTATAGAATCTGATTGTTTCTTGCAGTGGGTTGAGTGAACTTTGGACAGATCCTACCACACACATGCCATCAAAATCACAATTAGAAATGACTTACTGTATCTACAAAATAATTTAAGGCTAATTCTTTGTAAAATGGAGATTTGCCGATATTTAAAATTAAAAAGGAATTTTCTGAAATGTGATTTTTTTAAGTCCCCCTGTAGTCAATACTTTTATACCTTAAAACTCATGATCACCAAAATTACATATTTAAACTTTTATTTTCCTTTGGGGAAAAAATATTCATGCCTTAAAATAGCTTCAATGTAAACACCAATTGCTTAATTTAAAGATGCATTGTGTAATATTTAGGAGGATCTGATACATAACCATGTTTTCAGTGGTGAATAGACCTTACTTATGAACCGTTATGTGTTTATTACCTTAAAATGAGCCTTTTCTATCTCTCACACCGCGGGTCCGCTTACATTGAAATGCGCAAAAATGTTTCTACAGTGGCCCTAAATGGACAAACATGTTTCGTCACTATGTTGTTCTTCGTGCAAGAAAGCTAGCTAAAGTCAGCGAATAAAACACTGACACAATGATGAATAAGTAACAATAATATTCGCAATAACATATCGTTTTACTGAATAATTAAGCATAATTTCTTAATTTATCTTTGTAAAGAAACCTCATTGCTGAACTGGCTGCTCTCTGCTGTCTCACGACGACTTTATTCTGTCGCCAACCGTAACTTTGGTTGGTTGCAATTCGCAACCTCACCACTAGATGTCACAATAAAATTAAACAACTCATGAATATCGTAATTAGCCCCGCCTCCACTCACTCACACCAGCTCAGAGATACACTTGGTCAACTTTACTGTAGACGCCGCACGAGGGTATCGCTCTAAAACGTTGGACACATAACGGTTATTCCTATGATTAGCCTTTTGCTTGACCAAGTTATCAAACAGCTAACGTAAGACAATCTAAAGACAAGTACCCTTTTACAAACAAAAATCCCCGGCCTTGACTAGGGGTGCATAAAGACAGATCATTTTCATTTCTGACAAGCAGAATGTAATCAGTTGAATGAAAGGAGAGATGACCATGATACTGATGAGTGACACGAACTGCCACACATCCGTGTGAAAACGTCTGACATTTGTTTTGATTAGCATGTTCATTGTATATTTCAGAGTTTGTGTATGTAGTCCACAGTATAGAAACATTTCATATATGGCCTGTTAAACTAATATGGAGCTGTAGGTATCAATTTCCTGCCTCTATGTGAGTGCCACAGACCTACATGCTCATCTGGAGTTCATTTACTAGAAACTACGTAATAATGAGGATAGCTTTTTGAACAGACATTCATAGAGACTTCAAAAGACACTCTACTGCGGAAAAACATTAAATATAAATATTTTGATGCAAAAACAATGTAAGAGATGATTTCTCCTAATTTCCACTAGTGATATACAGACTAGGGAAAATGTAATACCCATGAATTATAAGAGATCCTAATTAGGGTGCTGGTTAGTGTTTGGTTTTGTGGCTACAGGAAGTCATAAGCAATTCTTCCCGTGAATGAATAAATCTCTGCAGCAGAACAAACACCTCTATTAGAGGTGAAATAAAAGTCAAACATATTAAGCCTTTTGACCAAGGTATGTTTATAATTAAATTAATTGACCAATTTGACCATTCCCTGGCTACAATAACACTCTCTCTACAGAATCATAGTGAAAGCCAGTAGTGTAGTTCACGTTAAACATGCAGATCGAATAAATATTAAGGCATAAGCAATTCCTCCCACGAATCGAGTCCATATGTGAATCAAATCAAGAACGAGTAACAGGAAGGATTTGTGATTAAAAAACAAACACGAACAGTGTTCTTTTTGGTATCCGTTCACATTAATCTACAAAAGAAAGAAATGAGTCAGAGTAAAACACGGTGAAGTAAAATGGATCATCCCATATGTTATTCAGACAAAAGTCATCATATATTACATTATTTAAACATGCTTAATGTATCTCAACTCACGAGACCTGCAGATAAACAGCATTTCATTGACAATCGTGTGAATTAGGCTTCAGAACAGCTGCTAAAGACGCATTATTTACAAAAGAACTCTTCAAAAAGGTAGAATTATGTTAAGTAACATTACTACAAAAAATACTAATATGGGATAAAGAATGTGAATTTAAATAAAAAGCAAGGGATTAAAATGAGACAGCAGAGAATATGATGAGCAATAAGCAGATGAAATGTAGTACAGGTACAAAGTACATTTGATGACTCATGTTGAGTCAGATCCTGCCGTTCTCGGCCCCATTGGCCAACACACATCAGGTCAAAGATGGTGCTCCCATTGAGGGGGAAGCATGACTGTCCTCAAAATCTGGCCTACTTCAACATGCTCAGGTTGTAACCTTCCACAGGACTTCTTTTACATAAACGGTTTACATAGAGATGCAATAACATGACGGAATACTGGGACTCAACGACAAACTGTGAGACGGAGAGTGTGCAAACTGCAAAGGTCCCTTTGACCAGCCCTAAGGGAGCAGACCGTTCCCCCTCAGAGGAAGCTCTCCTTCTGAAGAATCTCAGTTTGTGGTGGTGTGTGTGTGTTAAACCAGAGAGCAGTATCCCCCGCAGGCACCCTGACGCTGCTGCTCGTGATCGGACAGCACGACCCCGTGGTTCTGGAGGCTGCTCTCCCAGAGTCCTGGCGTCTGCAGGATCTTCTCCACCAGCTCTTCAAACGCGCACTGGACTCCGTCCCGTGTCTTTGCGCTAGCCTCTGATGATGTTGCGATGGACGGGAGAGATTGAGAGAGGTGGTGAGGTGACTCAGAGTAAGAATCATGTGATGCAGTCACAGTTTAAGAGTGTAAAAGGTGAAAAGATGACATCAGAAAGAGAAAAATCCATTATACTCAAAAATCTGACATACGCTAGTCAGAGTGAAATACTAGTATACTATGCTGTATATACTCTGTACGGCCTACAATAAAAATAATTTAAAAAAAAAACTAGGGCTGTGCAAAAATTAATTGCGATTAATAGCATCCAAAATAAAAGTCTGTGTTTACATAATATATTTGTGTGTGCTGTATATAATTATTTGGTATATATAAATACACACACATGCATGTATATATTTAAGAAAATGTGTTATTCATATATAATTTAGATTATGTATTTATATATATATATATATATATACAGAATTTAAGCGCAAATAATTCTTAAATATATACATGCATGCATAGGTATTTATATACACAAAATAATTATATACAGCACACACAAATATATTATGTAAACACAGACTTTTATTTTGGATGCGATTAATCGCAATTCATTTTTGCACAGCCCTAAAAAAACGCATGTGAAATAGTATTGTTGTCCTCTGGAAGTCCTGCAAGTGGCATCCATTTATCTCAGAAAAGAGAATTTGCAATAAGTTTCTGTGAAGAATGTGTGAGGTTTTGGCATTCAAAATCAAAACCTGGCTGTGTCCGATATCGCATACGCATACTCTTGAGTAGGCACTTATTTTGAATAAGAACTTACTTAAAATCCTAAAATCGGACGTGCGAGCCAAATGTTAAAGTCATGGCTGAAGCAGGACAGAAAAACAAGAAAGCAAAGGTTTTATCGGATGAAAGCAAGAAGACAAAAAGAGAAAGTGATCACGTTAAAGGAAGACAGAGGATCAACTTTGGGTGTTTTCAGCGTTTTCTGGCATGAGCTGGAGGGCCGACCGATACGTACTTGGCTGTCATGCTTTTTGATTAGCAAGTACGTCATATTGCTTGCATACTATCTCTTTGTTTTTTTTGTCTGCCTTACTATGTTACGGAAGCTATCTTTTCCTCCATTTATCTTCAAAATAAAGTTAACTGGTGTTTTAACTTCTAAACAGCGTGTACAAGTTTGGTAGGGGCTACATTCTTGCGAGTAAATATATAAGATGTACAAAATCATATTTTAGGATACCTAACATGTCTGTGATATTCGTTTATTTTTCTTGCCTCAAGCTGTAATGCAAATCGATTTGTAAAATTGGCAGATTCATTTATGGTAGCTTGATATTATAATATATGGTTATTATCTACCACTCAAACATTGCATTGAAGTATCATATAGATTCAGTAAAACGGTAACCAATAGACTAGGCTACTATACAGACGCTGGCTTGTAAACGTGATCATTTGTCGTTAGAAAAAAAAATAAAACCCATGAAATTATATTCATATGACATGCTGAAATATATGCCAATGTACCTGGGATGAAGTCATTTCACACGCGACACAAGCAGAAGACCTGCATGTGACGTCCTCCTGCAGTGTTCAGGGCTATCATGGTTGTCAACAAATGCGCGTGCATGTAGGATGACAGAGTTTACGACAGTAGTAGAGGACAATACTGTTTCGCAACTGTAGGGGGACCCCCGAGAGTAAAAACTACCTGGTGTTACTTTAAGTATGTTGTATATAGAGTAAAATGTATAGATGCTTGTTTCAGCCACTGGATAAAACATAAAAAAGGTAACAGCAACTTTTTCATCTTACAACTGATTTCCTTTCCTCTCACTTGCGAGTGTACATCAGAATTGTGAGATAAAAACTCAATTATGTGTTATAAAGTCAGAATTGTGTGATAAAAACTCACGATTCCGAGTAATAAAGTCAGAATTGAGGGATATACACTAGCAACTAACTAAGAAAAAAACACTCTATTTTAGTTACTATTTTAATACTCTAATTTAGAATAATAGAAAATACTTATTTTGTTCCATGATCTCTCCAGGAACAAAGAGACAATGGCTATTTCAAAGCACCAGTTCAACACAAAATCACTTTTTAAAACTGACAGCCTTTTTGGTATCTGTAACTTTGTTTTAAAGGGCCTGGAAAATATAAATAAACTCCTGGCAAGACTATTGGTTGGACAAAGACAGAGCATAATGCTCATCCACATCCTCTGATGGCTAGCAAGGGGACTGTGCTGCCAAAACAAGCAAATTAGCTTAAGATCCAAAGAGACTCGTCCAAAACATTCAAGGAAAGGTAATAAAGAGGAAACATACCGATAAAGAGCATAGAGTGTTTCCGTGCGAACTTCAAGCCTTCATTCCGGTCTACTTCACGGTTGTCCTGAAACAGAGAGGGCTTTCTGATTAGAATTAGAAAGAATCCACCCAAAGATAAAGCAACTGAAGACTGAAGAAAGAAAACTCCCAATGTCAGCACACGTAACTTCAACACTAGTCTGTAGGTTCACATTCCATGACTTTTTACTTACTTTAACAAAAATACAGAGTCTAAACAGTCATACTGTGTCAATCACCCAGAATTTAAATATTGAATGAATTACATATTTTATCACAATTAGAATCGCTGACAAATTAGTATCAAGGGCTGTATGTTTACATAAAATAACTATTAATAATATGTTAGTCAGAGTTCAAAGCCACTTGACTTGATTCTTGATTTTGAACAGTCAACTCTTAATCGGAAACCCTTCCATCGTTACCTCAAGATTACAGTTTTCTGACACGGAGTTGACTGAACGTCAGGCCTTTTTGCTAAAAATTTAGAAACAAATCCAAATATGTAATAACACCTCACTTGGAAATGCTCTGTTTCATTTATTTATTTACTTATTTATTTTTACTCTATTACACGGCAGTCTAATAATCACGAATGCACTCATCAAGACTGTTTGAAATGTGCGTCTACACAGTGAAAGTCAATAAGACAATTTTCAACAAAAGAAAGTCATTCATGAGGGTGATTGTTTTCTTCCTTCAAGACACTTAACAAGCCTTACACCAAAAAATTGTATCAGGCAGGTTAACATTCAGGATATTAAATAAACAAACCTTGTCAATTTTGTTCCCCACTAGCATTTTAACCAGGTCATTGCGTGTACAATATGTCTCCAGCTCGTTGAGCCAGTTCTCAAGCCTTGTGAATGTGTCCCGCCTAGTAACATCATACACTAAAAGAAGAGAAAACCATAACAGTGTAAATTTCACAGTTAATATCTAAAGGATAACAAGGTGTTGGGATAACAACCACCTAACTGTACTGTACATTATTCTACATAGGCCTATTACATGGCAACTACCCAAATAAATAGACAAGATGGCCTGCAGAAATCTTGACTGACCAATCAAAAGTCATATAATAAATAATAATATCAATTATGCACAAACACTAACCCAAAATGACCCCCTGGGCTCCTCTGTAGTAGCTTGGCGTTAGAGTTCTGAACCTCTCCTGACCCGCAGTGTCCTAAAACAGAAGCTCATGAGGATTTCTGAACAGATCTACAAACCTCAATTCTACAAAGTGTGACAGTGACATCTAGTGGAAAAAGACAGCATTGTAAAAACAGTGTAACAGCAGTGGACATGACAAACAGTAATATAATATTACACACATTCAAGACACTACATCTCTTGATTGAGTGTTGACCAGATGAAAAACATTTCTATAATTCCTCTGAGACAGTCTTCCAGCACTTACCCATATGGCCAGCTTTGCTCTGTTGCCATCTATTGAGATAGTTTTCACTTTAAAGTCCACACCTAAATCAATGAAAAATGACAAATGTGGTTTTAAATAGTGGTTCAACAGATCACAGATGGATTTTGTGTCAGACAGACAACCAACAGAACATTTAAAACTGAATCAAAAAGTTAAACAAACATCTTTAAGATGTTTTCTTTACTTGTGAAATAAAGAACACAGTTACAAACTGAAACAGGAAGTGCTTCTGGACCAATGTTGTTTACATCTTGTGAAATGGTCTATAGTGTTCACTGTATAAATGCAAAATTAACAAAGATTTTTCTGTTTGCTTAACATTAATAAGAGTCTGCAGTAGGGATAAATAGGCTGCTGTCACTTTAAGAGTGAATACATGGATCCAATATAATGATGCACATCCGAACCATTTTACGTTCACTTAAAACTTAACCCACGGTGTTCATGAGAATACTTGACTAAACGGCAATTTTGATCAAATTTTGCGCAAATGTGTGTAAATTTTCAAGATAAAACAGAAATAATAAACTTTCGCTATGATGGTTAAAGTCCCCATGAAATAAAAATCGACGTTTTTTGGCTTTTATTATGAAAATGTTAGCCTAACTGTTATCTACTGTATAAGCTAGTGTGCTTCAAAACAGTGACAAAATTCACATTTAGGAGATAAAAGCGTTCAAAACTTAGTCTCTGTCATCATCACTCTGTCTCATGAGCTTCTTATCAGATTTTTTGTCCAATCAAATGCTCTCCAGAATCTGAAGCCCCGCCCTATATATTATAAATAGACGCTGAAGCTGCGGCTAAAATCGGTCACTTGTTCACACATTTACTATTTTTCTACAAGGTGAACTTATTGCACTTATTACATGGTAAACAATTAGTGTAAATATTGGGGATATGAAAAGATTCAGAAATGAAGGCAAATGAAGTTTGCTCTGGTCCAGAGACACAGGATACTATAATTCAAAACGATATGGAGAAATGGTTAAAGATTAGAAGGGAACTGAGGCTTTAACTGTGATATTAACTGAACTCTATTGGCTTTATTTTAAAAAGGGGAGGAGCTGTACCACATGTCCCGCCCTATCTTCCTGTTTCAGTGGAAATGACTTCAACATTGAATAATGCTGTGAGTTAAATGCACTTCAGTGGGCCTTTAAACTTTACTTTAAGTAATCCACGAATCACATGTGTGCCAAACTGTGGGGCCTGGACCATACGGCTCAACCACGATCCGTTTAACTTTAAAGTACGCTCTATTTTCAAATATTCTAACAAGACTTAGTAAGATTTCATTTTTAAGCTCATTCGTTTTGAGTATTAACTGATTACAGGCATGTTAACAATGTGTGGTTATCTGTAATGTTCACAAGCACTCATGTGTGACTCACCAATGGTTGCTGCTAATTCTGGGTCGAAGGTGTCATCGGTGAAGCGCAGGAGCAAACTGTGGACAGAACGGATAATTAGAAGCAAATAAGCATTAATATGACAAAAAATATTGCAATTAAGTATATGTGCGTCTCATATTATTGGTTTCTTATCAAACTTAATTTTCTTTTCTTGAAAACATGACAATGATGAAGAGGACATTTACTTTCCCTTTGGACATGTATGTTTACTTTGGACACCAATTTAGCCAAGTCACTTTGTCACCATAACTAGACATGTTTAAAGTGCCATATGTTCACACACCAAGTGTTTGACCCCTCTATTTAAGCTCAGTCTACGGCCTTTGATGTATATTTCTAATGGCAACTGCCACAAAACGAGCATTTAGCATGACTGCTACATGAACAGCTGCCAGCTAACACTGGTACTCTGCTTGTTATTAAATATTTAAAGGGATGCAACAACAACAGTAACAGTATACGAGGTATTCATTACCAGCGTGTTTTAAAACGTGCTAGCAATTTAGCTTAGAAAGAAACCAACATCTCAAAATACCAGGAGGGGGACACAGTGTCACTTTTCCTTCTGCTCTAGAGTCAAAAACAACATTTACTGGTAAAGTTTAACGGCTGAATTGAATTGGCAGAGTCGACGGACAGTCAGCATTAGTTTAGCGACGCTTGTTGCTCGTTCAGACGAGGCTAACGCTATTTAACAACTCATCCTACTGGACGGACGAGAGTAAACAACAAAAGCACATTCAGACCTCACCTTGATTTACCGACACCACTCTCTCCGATTATTAAAATCTTTAGAGTCGTTAACACGTCGTCGTCCATGTTGTGGCTGTTTACACTAAACCTGGTTTAACTTGCGACGCGTTCACTGTTACTGGTGCGCTGGAACTTCCGACTGAGGAGTGACGTCACGGGGATCGAGTTTGATGTTACGTAAGAAGTCCAAGCAAAACTGTTGAAATAACATTTTACTGAGTACACTAACTAGGGCTGGGCTACTTTCAGTTTTGTTGTCATAAATGGTGCTATATATATATATATATATATATATATATATATATATATATATATATATATATATATATGAGAGAGATATGAGTGGAATAAATCATGAGGAATTCACTGACAAAATAAATCCCAAATCCTCTATAACAGGTAAACAAAAAAGTAGGCTATTGCACAACATGCATAGACTTTAAAATAGACTATGGTGCACCCCATTATAAAGTTTGTTTTTTGTTTTTTTTTTTTGTTTTTTTTTTCACAATTTCATACTTAAGTCCAGATAGCCTACAGATCCAGTACTATGCTGGAAATTTAATATCGCTCACATAGCTCTCACATTCCCGCACATTTTACCCTCTGCCATTAATTCTTAAATGTGTTCTAACAAAGGTAAAGAGAACATATTAACCATATATGCTGTTTATATATTGCTTATAATTGGGATGAAGGAAACATCTGTTGAGTAAAAATGCACTTTTGGAGACTTTATATTTAGGACCTAGTGTAGGTCCTAAAAGATACCCAAGTACTGAGGTTTATTGAAACCAACAAAGGACCTCTATTTTTAAGAGTACAATTTCTCATTCTCAAGATGCAATTTCTCTTAGAAGATCTCCCATTTTCATTGTCAGCTACTTCAGAGGTCCATTGTTTCACAGGGAGCAAATTGCTCCACATTTACAGGAGGAATACCTGGATCACTGCTTCAGAAAATTGTCTTTCAGAAGAAGCTCAACATAGGCTACTGATTAGAGGTTTGAGAGGTCATTCTAGTGGAAATAGTTATCAAGACAACAAAAGGCAAAGCCTGAAGAGAACACTGTGTTCTTACATGTACTGTTCCCTGGAGAAACATGACCTGCTCTTTTGATGTTAGGCATATATGTGTGTTCCAGTATCTCCTTAACACCAGATGTGCAGGTGACCTCTTCAGAAATCATGGTGTCCTACATCACAGACTGCATTGAAAAGCCCATACGAATGTGTTTCGAAAGTTTCGGTAAGTTCGTAGGGCTTCACCCGTGGTGGTTTGTCACTTTGCCACTGGTGGTGTCCGCAGGTCTCGGAGGAGGATTTTACTTTCTGGACGACCTGAAATCTAACGACATAGTCGAGCAGTTTACTCCGAAAAACGGCCGCGCCAAAGCGGAGAGGCGTTTCTTTCAAGAAACTTTTCGACAAATTAACTCGCAGTTTTCAATTATACGATTAAACACTGACGGGGTTTTTGCATCTTTGATATTCTCCTGTCAGACAAACGTACTCAGTGTTGCCGCACTAGAGGAGGTCATTCGCATCGATGGACAAGTTAGAGGAATCACCGCAACGCACGACGCACAGACGTTTGTGTTCTCGGATATTTGCGCAACTGTGAATGGAATATGCAACTCTAATGTAATGCTTGATGTTCTACACTATAATGCCAGCTACATTCATTTCGTCAACATAACGTTTCCTGAGTACTGTCCGTCAGAATTCAAATGTCTCCACATGGGAAATGTCATCAGTAAAGTGGAGGTGGATCACAATGGAGTTGTTCGAAGTGCCAAAGCATTGAGACTTTTCTATTACCTGAAAGAGAGCAATAATACACTGGGAGATGCCTGGCTCCAAGAGTTGATAGACTTGCTCTCGAATGTAACGACCTCTGTAACAGAAGTAAGTATGTTAAATGTTTTTGTGGTCCATATTTGGAGTCTTTTTTCAATACATTTTCCAATAAATTCAATTCAGACCACACCCATTAAATAATCAAACAGGCTTTATGAATGATTAATGGGTAAAATCTAAAATGACAGTCATATTTTTTGCAGAACTGCTTTAAATGAACTAATTTAATGATTGATGATCTATACAAGGAAACTAAATCAACACTGAACTCTTTTTGCTGTTATCATTGTAAAGCAGATACAATCTGTATTGTATAAAGTGCTATATAAATAAAGGTGACTTGACTTAAATGAAATATTATTCTAATGATAATTTTTTCTTCACAGATCTCCTATTTCACCTCCATGTCAAGACAGCAGGAGTTTGAGAAGAGTACTCTATCTGTCACTGAACTTTTTGCAATTACTTACTTTCTTGCCATCTCATTTTCAATAATATCTTGCCTGAGGTTTGTGTCGTACCCAATGTATTTTATTTCATGAATATATTTTTGAAAGTCTGATTGGAAAAAAAGCTATTGTTTCATTTTACTCAACAGGTTTGACAATGTGAGGAATAAAGTGTGGGTGGCTTCTCTTGGAGTTTTTTCCACCGCACAAGCAGTGCTGTCCAGCTTCGGGCTGCTGTTGCTCATGAATGTGCCATTTGTTATCACTGTGGCATCTTCTCCATTCCTGATTCTTGGTAAGATAATGTATCCACAATGTTTATTATCTTTACTGTTGGCGTTAGCAATGCCAAGGTTGATTCCCAGGTAATGGATCTACTGATAAATAAATAACTAAAAATCAGGGCATAATGGGGTAAGTTGTGCCACTGTGCAAGTATCTAAACCATAAGGCCTTAGAAATATGACTTGGCCATGTTAGAGGTAAGCTGTGTCATATTAGTGGGGAAATTGAGCAATTGGGGAATTAATTAAGCAAATAAATAATTCTAAATTAAGTTTAGTAATCCATTTCATGTCTTCTTTTTGGTGCACATTATTTGCTATTTTATGTTCTATTGTATATTGCACTTAATAGAACAGAGTATTTGACTGTGAAACAACTTTGGTTAGAATATTTGTAATAGTCCGGCATTTGGAAGCGAAACTCGCTATCACTATTAGACGACCCACACTTTACACTTTACTGGCACACTTTACCCTAAGGCTTCCATTTTTAGATATATAAATTTTGAGACCTGGATAGATTTGAAATGTCATATAGAACATACAGCTGTATGATGAGTCTGCGTAACACGAGAATGAACCTCATTGGTCGTTGTGGAAGCTCAAACGTGCTGCGTAACACGAGAATGAACCTCATTGGTTCTTGCAGAAGCTCAAACGTGCTGCTTAACACGAGAATGAACCTCATTGGTTCTTGCAGAAGCTCAAACGTGCTGCTTAACACGAGAATGAACCTCATTGGTTCTTGCAGAAGTTCAAACGTTCTGCGTTACACAAAAATGAACCTCATTGGTTCTTGCAGAAGCTCAAACGTGCTGCGTAACACGAGAATGAACCTCATTGGTTCTTGCAGAAGTTCAAACGTTCTGCGTTACACAAAAATGAACCTCATTGGTTCTTACAGAAGCTCAAACGTGCTGCGTAACACGAGAATGAACCTCATTGGTTCTTGCAGAAGTTCAAACGTGCTGCGTAACACGAGAATGAACCTCATTGGTTCTTGCTGAAGCTCAAACGTGCTGCGTAACACGAGAATGAACCTCATTGGTTCTTGCAGAAGCTCAAACGTGCTGCGTAACACGAGAATGAACCTCATTGGTTCTTGCAGAAGCTCAAACGTGCTGCGTAACACGAGAATGAACCTCATTGGTTCTTACAGAAGCTCAAACGTGTTGCGTAACACTAGAATGAACCTCATTGGTTCTTGCTGAAGCTCAAACGTGTTGCATAACACTAGAATGAACCTCATTGGTTCTTGCTGAAGCTCAAACGTGCTCCGTAACACAAGAATGAACCTCATTGGTTCTTGCTGAAGCTCAAACGTGTTGCGTAACACTAGAATGAACCTTATTGGTTCTTGCTGAAGCTCAAACGTGTTGCGTAACACTAGAATGAACCTCATTGGTTCTTGCAGAAGCTCAAACGTGCTGCGTAACACGAGAATGAACCTCATTGGTTCTTGCAGAAGCTCAAACGTGCTGCGTAACACAAGAATGAACCTCATTGGTTCTTGCAGAAGCTCAAACGTGCTGCGTAACACGAGAATGAACCTCATTGGTTCTTTGGTTCTTGCAGAAGCTCAAACGTGCTGCGTAACACAAGAATGAACCTCATTGGTTCTTGCAGAAGCTCAAACGTGCTGCGTAACACGAGAATGAACCTCATTGGTTCTTGCAGAAGCTCAAACGTGCTGCGTAACACGAGAATGAACCTCATTGGTTCTTGCTGAAGCTCAAACGTGCTGCGTAACACGAGAATGAACCTCATTGGTTCTTGCAGAAGCTCAAACGTGCTGCGTAACACGAGAATGAACCTCATTGGTTCATACAGAAGCTCAAACGTGTTGCGTAACACGAGAATGAACCTCATTGGTTCTTGCTGAAGCTCAAATGTGTTGCGTAACACAAGAATGATCCTCATTGGTTCTTGCTGAAGCTCAAACGTGTTGCGTAACACGAGAATGAACCTCATTGGTTCTTGCAGAAGCTCAAACGTGCTGCGTAACACGAGAATGAACCTCATTGGTTCTTGCAGAAGCTCAAACGTGCTGCGTAACACAAGAATGAACCTCATTGGTTCTTGCAGAAGCTCAAACGTGCTGCGTAACACGAGAATGAACCTCATTGGTTCTTGCTGAAGCTCAAACGTGCTGCGTAACACAAGAATGAACCTCATTGGTTCTTGCAGAAGCTCAAACGTGCTGCGTAACACGAGAATGAACCTCATTGGTTCTTTGGTTCTTGCAGAAGCTCAAACGTGCTGCGTAACACGAGAATGAACCTCATTGGTTCTTGCAGAAGCTCAAACGTGCTGCGTAACACGAGAATGAACCTCATTGGTTCTTGCAGAAGCTCAAACGTGCTGCGTAACACGAGAATGAACCTCATTGGTTCTTGCTGAAGCTCAAACGTGCTGCGTAACACGAGAATGAACCTCATTGGTTCTTGCTGAAGCTCAAACGTGCTGCGTAACACGAGAATGAACCTCATTGGTTCTTACAGAAGCTCAAACGTGTTGCGTAACACTAGAATGAACCTCATTGGTTCTTGCTGAAGCTCAAACGTGCTCCGTAACACAAGAATGAACCTCATTGGTTCTTGCTGAAGCTCAAACGTGTTGTGTAACACTAGAATGAACCTCATTGGTTCTTGCTGAAGCTCAAATGTGCTGCGTAACACAAGAATGAACCTCATTGGTTCTTACAGAAGCTCAAACGTGTTGCGTAACACTAGAATGAACCTCATTGGTTCTTACAGAAGCTCAAACGTGTTGCGTAACACTAGAATGAACCTCATTGGTTCTTGCTGAAGCTCAAACGTGCTCCGTAACACAAGAATGAACCTCATTGGTTCTTACAGAAGCTCAAACGTGTTGCGTAACACTAGAATGAACCTCATTGGTTCTTGCTGAAGCTCAAACGTGCTCCGTAACACAAGAATGAACCTCATTGGTTCTTGCTGAAGCTCAAACGTGTTGCGTAACACTAGAATGAACCTCATTGGTTCTTGCTGAAGCTCAAACGTGCTGCGTAACACGACTTGGTTCTCACACGTCAAACGAACATGCTTGAGCTTTCATTTTACCACAACCTATATGTGAGTTGATGAATGTTTAAATATGTGAATAAGAGCCTAAATTAAATATGTTCATCTTATAAAGTGATAATGTCTCTTCAGAAAAGTTTGGCTAAACCAATTAATTAATATGGATTAGTTTCACAATCTGTTCATGAACTTTTTAAAGCTTCCAAGTTGTAGGTGCAAAGCTCTCAATGGAGGGACAGAAAGGTCTCAAATTTAATCAAAATTATCTTTATTTGTGTTCCGAAGATGAACGAAAGTATTATAGGTTTGGAACAACCAGAGAGTGAGTAATTAATCAGAGAATGTACATTTTTGGCACATCTTACCCCACTCACTATAACTCACTTCGAATAAAACGGTTCAAAATGCATAAATACGAATGTAGCACCACATTTCAGATGCTCCGCAATTGACACACTTTCATTTCAAGATGTGAAACTGTTTTTCAGGAATCGGTATCGATGACATGTTTATCATGATCTCCAGCTGGCAACGAACCAACATTCAAGACACAGTGCCCGACCGCATGGCTGATACCTACAGGGAAGCAGCCATTTCCATTACTATCACCACCCTGACTGACGTGCTGGCCTTCTACCTCAGCTACGGGAACCCCTTTGGATCCGTTCGGTCTTTTTGTCTGTATGCGGGAACGGCCGTCTTGTTCTGCTACCTCTATAACATCACTTTCTTTGGAGCTTGTCTGGCTCTGAATGGCAGAAGGGAAGGGGCGAACAGACACTGGTTGACTTGCATGAAGGTCCCAGAGGAGGTCCCACCAGGACGGTCCAAAGCGTACACTGTCTGCTGTGTCGGAGGATCTTACAACCATGACACAGGAACCGAGGAAGAGCACCCAATGACATTGTTCTTCAGGAAGTACTATGGCCCATTTTTGACAACAATTTGGAGTAAAGCAATAGTAGTTTTTTTCTACTTAGTATACATTGCTGTTAGTGTATATGGCTGCCTGCAGCTTAAGGAAGGCATTGATCTCAAGAACCTAGCACTCGATACGTCCTACATCGTCCAATACTATGAGGCTGAGAAGACACACTTTCGTTATAATGGTCCAAATGTAATGTTAGCCATCAACGGCACATTTCCATATTGGCGGGAGAATGAACGTAATCAACTTGAGTCCTGTATTATGCAATTCCAGGAGCTGGATTCTGTCAAGAACTTGTCGACATCTTGGCTTCATTCCTATGAAAAGTTTGCAGAGCACCACAGAAGTAACATCAGCACAGAAGCTACATTTAAAACACTTCTGTATCAGTTTCTGGACCACCATCCATTGCTCAAACAGG
This sequence comes from Pimephales promelas, assembly GCF_016745375.1. Next base: position 6,006,434 of record NW_024121555.1, read on the forward strand.
ATGTCAACATAACCAATGACAACATAGTTGCTTCACGTCTGTTTCTTCAGACAATTGTTCAGAACTCCACGGAGAAGAACATGTTGAACTCGCTACGGAAGACAGCGGAGAGCTGCCCGTGTCCGTTGTTGGTCTACCATCCGGCCTTCATATACCACGATCAGTACACTGTAATAGGCCATGTCACTCTTCAGACCATCACAATGGCAACCGCAGTAATGCTGGCTATCTCTCTTGTCTTGATTCCGAATCCTCTTTGTGCCTTGTGGGTGGCCTTCGCCATCGCTTCAGTCATTTTGGGAGTCACCGGCTTCATGGCTCTGTTAAACATTAGCCTCGATTCGATCTCCATGATTAACTTGGTCATCAGCATCGGCTTCTCCGTGGACTTCTCCGCTCACATCTCCTACACGTTTGTGTCCAGTACTAAGCCCGACGTGAACGAGAGAGTTGTGGAGGCACTGACGCACCTGGGCTACCCCATTCTTCAAGGGGCTCTTTCTACAATTGTGGGTGTGGTGGTACTTTCAGCTTCCAGTAGCTACATATTCAGGACGCTCTTCACCATCGTCATGCTAGTCATAGCTTTCGGGCTGCTTCATGGTATTGCTTTCATTCCAGTTTTTCTAACTTTCTTTGGATTTTGCCAGAAGTTACGGCAGCACTGAATTTAAATATTAAACTGATTTGTATCCTCTCCATCTTTCGGTATAATTGTAAAATTAACGTTTTTACTAAATAAAAAAGGGAAAAAATATATATATTTTTGGAAAATTAATTCAAATTCAATTCAATAGGTTTGCAGTCACGTGATTGTGTTGACGCGCGGAATGCTGATGGAGGGCAAGGAGCAGCACAGTCTCACCCCAAAAAGTCATATAACTGACGTTTTGGGACGTCTTTTGACCATACGTCAATATTCGCCTTTTTAGGGTCCCCTTAAATGTCGGTAGATGAGGTTATGGGATCCTAACTCTACCCCAGACCTAAACCTAACCCGTCACCTAACTGACGTTAAAGGTAAAGCGTCAGTTGTATGACGGCCGGGATCGCCATCTACCGACGTTTAAGGGGGCCCTAAAAAGGCAGATATTGACGTATGGTCAAAAGACGTCCCAAGACGTCAGTTATATGATTTTTTGGGATGAGACTGTGTTGCAAGGAGTGAAGAGCGCAATGGACGAGATGGAGGAAAATCCGTACTGTACTACTTTAGACGCTATTACAAGAGATATAAACAGAAAGTCGAAACATATGTTGGACACGATCCTTGCGTTATGAAGAGGACCGATTTTCAACTGAATTGAGAGATTTGCCTGCCATCGAGGCTGTAGATTTCAGCAACTAACTCGTCTTACAGACATACTTTGACTTTACAAAGTTCGGAAACTGGTACGTTACACGAACAGCCACATAAGTGTAATTAAACACCTGAATAATGTAATTATAAGCCACATAAATAATGAATTAACTCACGAATTAACTCATTTGACGAAGTGATCACTGCACACACACACACAGGCATTTTCCCATTCAGCTCCTCCCGACCGCAGACGTAGGTTTGCAAGGCATTTTTTTCCGGTGTTTTTCTGTCAATTTTTTGTATTTCCCCCCCCTTATGAACAACAACTTTTGGCACACGATAAAAACTCCTCATGGTTTGATCGATTTGAGCAACCATAAACGACGCAAAACATAGGCATTTTGAGTGTGTTATAGTGCTTCCTAATGTAGAAAATCACTTCCTGCCCTCCATCTGCATTTCGGATGGGTCTAGTTTTAACCTGGAACAGTGAGTCTGAGCTTCGAACAATATCAGGAAGGCTATTCCAGAGTTTAAGAGCTAAGTGTGAGAACGCCCTCCCTCCTTTAGTGGACTTAGATATCCTAGGAATGACCAGAAGCCTCAAATTTAGTGATCTTAAAGAATGCGATGGATTGTAGGGCGATAGAAGGTCCATTAAATACACAGGTGCTAGACCATTTAGGGCTTTATAGGTCAGTAATAATACTTTGTAATTCTGTCAATTTAGATGAGTTAGTGTTTTCATCTGGTCGTGATGAAATAATAATTGAGTGTCATCAGCATAACAGTGGAAATTAATTCCATGTTTTCTTATAATAAAATTACTTTTTAAAGATCTTGGAAGCATGTTTACACTGTGTTTGTACTGTGAACAGTAAGCAGATTTCATTTTTCAAATGTTGTATATTTTACTTTAGAAATATGTGATTGTAACTGTAATTTAAAGTCAGTAACTGTATAATTACTAATTTAAGGAAGCTGTACTTAGACACATAACTTTTCTCTTAGTTATGAATGATCAGGGGCCCTCAGCACACTTCTAAGCAGGCGCTTGAAATGGCTTCAAATTTAACAAAACAAGGTTTAAAGATGAACTGAACTGAAAAATATCGACGTTGAAAACGCGTTGTTTATGACAATTAAAAGTAAATTACACTAAACATTTTTTAAAAATATATATTAATATAGCTTTTTTAAGCAACGCAAAATTGCGCTTGTTAGCGCTGGCAGTTCCGATGACGTCACTGGCATGGTAGGACCCGCGGAGCGCCGTAGACAACAGCTGTAGGTCCTGTATACACAGACGAAAATGAGCGCTTTTAACGGCATGGATTACGCATTTGAGCCCGTGAGGGACAGGCCGGTAGTGTCTAACTACCACCACATGGAGGACGATCAGTTTCAGGCTTCACTTGCAGTACAGGATCGTTTGGGGGAAAGTGACTGTGGGCGCGAGCGCTGTGGAGCATAGACACTGCACGGAGACGATCTGTTGCAGAGAGGTCAACATGGACATTTATTGATCGGCGAAAAATGCATCACCATGCACCGTTCATTTCGGATGCTGTTCGGTGAGAGAAACGTGTTGAAGGAGGCTATGCTGTCTCTAATGGATGTCCGAGCTGAGACGCTGGACCGCCCCATAAGTAGCAGGGTATTTTACGAATAGGTGACGGCTGGGCTAACTTGTTACACTTTTCTCAGATTGTTTAGATTAACAGCGTACTGGCAGTTCACTCTATGGGCGAGGGTGCATTTAGGAAGGAGAAAATCCCATCCTTTACAGTGAACTATACATCAGGGATCTTTTTCCCCTCAGCCGAATATCAAGGATTCGAGTAACGTTAACGTGATGCATTGAACTTGTAACTTGTGTAAATAAAACATTTCGTGCATTGTCAGACGTTTCATGTACTCATTGACGAAAGTACACATCTCTAAATAGTGTGTCGCTAAAAAATCTGTTTCCTCAGCCATGTCAGCTAGCCTCAGACTGTTTACAAGCTACGGCTGTTCTGCTGGTGCGGGTAGGCAACGGAGTGGCTTACCATGCCAGTGACGTAGTCGAACGTTGAAATCCAACATGGCGGCGCCCGTGTAACAAAAACAACACTTTCAATGTACCATTTTATCCCTTTTAACAAATTCTGCCATTTTAAAAATTGTACCAATGAGAATAAATAAAATACATCTGTTATATCACCTTTTCTCAAATTTCAGTTCAGTTCATCTTTAAAAATAAACTAAAACAACTAAAATCAAGATGCAAGCTGATCTCTGTAGAGAAGTTAAAGGAGTAGTTCACTTTAAAAAAAAAAAAATTGCTGATAATTTACTCACCCCCACGTCATCCAAGATGTCCATGTCTTTCTTTATTCAGTTGAAAAGAAATTAAGGTTTTTGATGAAAACATTCCAGCATTTTTCTCCATATAATGGACTTCAATGGGAACCAAACGGTTCAGTGCAAACTGTTCAAAGGGCTTTAAACTATTCCAGACGATGAATAAGGGTCTTATCAAGTTAAACGATCGCTCATTTAATAAATAAAAAACAATAAGCTCAAATGCTCGCCTTGCTCTATTCTGCGACGCACATTCGTGACTCTCCTGTTCGAACTCGTTCATCAAAATGATTTTCTTGTTTTGTTCTATTTTGTCAATTATTGTTCTCATTTGTTTCATGTTGTATGTGTGATACACACTCTGTATATGTATATCTCTTCTCAATATCAAATATTCATTGTATACTGTACGTTTTGTTTGCTAAATTCTGGATTTTGTGTCATGTGTAATAAAAAAAAAATGAACGAATCTTTTCCCGAGTCATTTGGTTCATTCAACGAACGAATTGACTCGGAAAAAGATTAGTTCATTTTGATGAACGAGTACAAACAGGAGAGTCACAAAAGTGCATCACAGTACAGTGCAAGGTGAGCATTTGAGCTTATAAAACTTAAACTTTTTTATTTATTTATTAAATGAGCGATCGTTTTGCTTGATAAGACCCTTATTCATCGTCTGGAATCGTTTAAAGCCCTTTGAACAGTTTGCAGTTTGCACTGAAAGTGTCTTTTGGACCTTGAACCGTTTGGTTCCCAATGAAGTCCATTAAATGGAGAAAAATGCTGGAATGTTTTCGCGGCGGGAACCAGTAAACGTTTAAATACTTCAATAATCACAAAACACAAGTAAAAACATCATCCTGCTTGCCACAGTATCACATTTCTTTTTCATTTGTTCCCTGAACATTTTTTTTTTTATTGAAGAACCTGGTTTCCCAAATTGTTAGAGAAACTGCTTAGAGGTGGACTTTTAAAGTGTGATTTGTAGACCTGGAAAAGATGCACATTAGGAAAATCTTAAAATAAATAAATAAAATAATTAAAGTTATTTCAAGCTCTAAAATATTACATCAGGTAGAATCTGCTCATTATTTGCAATTTGTGATGATAAAAAAAAAAACAACTCTACACTGTAAAAAAATATAGTTGGTTTAACTTAAATTAAATAACCTGGTTGTCTTAAAAATTAAGACAAGTTAATTGAAATTGAAAAATTGAGTTAATACAATGGAGATTCATTTAATCATCAGAAACTCAAAATATGATGTTATCTGAACCACAAATTAAGTTGATCTGAAAAAATCAGTTTTTTTTCAGTGTACTCACAACTGATTGGAAAAGTCATTGATCACTAAGATTGTGAACCAACACATTTTCTGAACCAACCCTGAAGAACATTCTGCTATTTTAATATATTATATTATCATTATTTAAATACATTTCCATGTACAGTTTAGTTTATGTAAATAAAACAAAAGCAGATCGTTATTACAGAGGAGGTACCAGAAATCTCGTCTGACATAAAGGACCTTAAAATATAGTCTCGGACAATTTAGGGCCTTGGAGCCATTTATTTCCTTAAATCATGTGCATTCCAAAGGAGAGGATCTTGTAATTTGGGCAAGTGGGCAAACAGTTAGCAACATACAAAAAAAAATAAAAATAATAAAGCAATATACTATATTGTGGAACCAACTTTTGTTCTTCAGAAAATAGAAAACCAAGTGTGCATTTGTTTGGTTGTGAAAAGGATGTTCTAGCAACACAGAGATTGTCAAAGACAATGAAAATAACAATTATGCAGAGTTTTATTATGTTTCCTTTATTCAGTTCAGCTCCCGTTCATTATTAAAGGTGCAGTAGCATCAACCGAAAAATAATTTTAAATGACAAAGCAGGCGATCTGATTAAAATCAATTTACACACTTATATACAAATGATTTCATTTTCAATTTTATTGATTATAAATATTTACTGTATGTACACAACTAAAATGAGCTTGGATAAAAGGCAAACATACATGGAGGCAAGGTAAACTCAAAGATGAATAAGCTGTACATGAATAAATAATATGTAGAATAAAGCTGAATAAACCCAATGGAACCCGAGAACATCAACATTTCATTTTGCCATTCCTTTTGTTTCATGATTGGTGTGTATAACAAAATTGATGGAAGACAGGAAGCATTTAAACCTACAATATGGATCGTGTGATATTCCAGATTGTATGAAAATAAGTCTTGTGTAGTTCATGAAAGGGCAGAAACAGAGTTTATTGATCAGAAAGGTTATCTAATAACATACTTGGGTTCTATGTATAAACAAAAAGTGACTGAAACTGTTCTGAAGCATTTTTGTTCACACGCAGATATAATAATAAAATGCATCGCATCAACAAACATGTTTCAGTACCAAAGGGCTTTGAAACATTACACAGTCCCTCAGTGAGAAAACACATCCCCTTAAGTTTCTCGAAGGCCACCATGAAACCCATACTTAGTCTGGCTCAGACAATAGGTCAAATTGTAGACAGTGATTGTTCCCAACTTTATAGTAAACCAAACCATCACTTACAGCTTAAGGATTTTTTCAAAATTAGCATCTGCTTCACTAAAAATAAGGCAGAACCTACAGTAGAACTGAAATAGATACTAAATGAGTTGAATTGAAGATCAATTTCTTCGGAAAGAAAAATCCCATGGAGGTGTTTCTGTTACACCTTCCTTATTAGCATGAAAAATTGAAACTAATTTCAGACATGTTTGGTTAAAAAAAAAAAAATACAATTTAAGCAATGGGGAGAGTAGGCCTACCAAGCTCTTGGTTGCATATGTACATTTATGTCTTTTAGGGTTCCATTGTCCGTTCCCCGGTCCCGGTGACCTTCATCTGCCCTGAGGGTCTAATGCCTTTCCCTCCAAGACCAACTGGATCTCTTTGGCATCCAACGTCTCATACCGCAGTAAAGCCTCGGCCAGATTTCTGTGCTCTTTAGCACGGGACTTTAAAAGCACTTTAGCGCGCTCGTAGGAATCCTAGAAGCAAGCAAACGAGTATGAGAGTCAAATCCTCTGGTAGTGTGTCAATCAAATGTTGCATTACTGATTTGTTAGTGGAGAGGACAGAGTTAGATCAGAACAGAGTTTACCCTCAGAAGTATCCTGACTTCCTGTTCAATGGCGGCCTGCGTTTCTGGGCTCTGCTTGGTGAGGTCAGCGTACGTCATGACACCCAACTATTGCACAAGAGAAGATAGATTGTTTAATTTTACGCCATGTCAGCATCTAAGGGTATTTTCATGGCAAAATTTAAATGACAAAAATACAAATATCACATAAATACAATAAAACCAAGCAAACAAACAAGTGAACATAACTTTATAAAAGAGCATTAAACCCAGGACAGTCCAACAAAATAGGTTTAACAGAGGGGAATCTTACAAAACACACACAAAGTTGGCTCTTCACCTTTAAGCCAAAAAGTATGGGGCAAATTTGTATAACCTATATGACATCTGGTGAATACATACAAGAGAAGTCCAACAGATATAAGTTAACATGTTTCTACTCTATTAATGAAAACACAAGTTAAGACTAGGGTTCCACTGGAGAGACCTAGGGGTCGGTTGGTTGGTTGCTAGGGGGTATCCGTGGAAAAAACTAGAATGTAAATAATAATATTTAACAATTTTTACTATTTCACTTTGTTTTACTAAGACTGGTGGGAAATGGTGAGATTAATCACAGCTATTTTATTCTATTTTAGCCAAGTGCGGATATTATTTAAACTAGTTTTACTACAGTGCCAATATAAAAGCTAATTATATAGCTTAATTGAGACAATTTGATGATTCTGCACGATTCTGGATAAATTGAGGATATTTTTGGATTAAAAATGGACAGTGATGTAGTGGTGCCTGGAGAAGTGGGTATACTCTTAATTTATGCCCCCAATATTTTTTTAAGCGTCCCAGCAAAGGATGAAAGCTCTGTGTTATAAACAGTGACATGTAAGACTACTAGTCTTGCATTAGTATGAATAGAAGAATAGAGTGAATACAATAGAAAACATAGAATCAGTAGTATTCTTGCATATCAGGGCCGCACATATGGTTTTCTAAATACCCAGGTGCCAGGTCCCATGAATGATATTTTTAGGGGGGTTCGGGGAGAAAATTTCGATTTTCCTGATCTCGAAATGAGCATTTTAAGGTGTTTTGATGGCCAAAAAAATTGACAACAGTTAGCTTTAAAAGCATGAAGTAGCCTATTTGATCAGATTCTTAAACATGAGAATCAGTTACAGTTTCAGCTACTTTTCTTTTCTAAATTAATAAATGTTTTTGGACTAATCTGTTAATTTAATTAATGGTTCAATTGCTCACTCAAAAAGTCAGTCACTTGTCGCCACCCTCTGGCTTAATGATGCAAGTGGCGCAAACACAAACAAGCGGAGTTATACAAACAGTGAAAAGTCAAACACATTCGAAAAAACGTTGTAGAAATATATTTATACAATAATAATGGCAATATATTTAATAGGGTGCTTGTGTTGTTAAATTGAGCTTATCATTTCCACTGTCTTTAATCAAACTGATTATTTCTGTCGGTCATTTAAAAGGTCTATTGAAAAATAGCCGTAAATTTGAGCTACTTGCATCTTATCTCACACTGAATGATCTTTAACTGAAATGAAGCGTCGCGTTGGGATTCGCGCTCGCCTCGCGCTTCTGTGAACAAATATACTGCATTCTTTGATTGGTCTCATGAACGTTTTGACATTGACGAGCAGGTGAGTGCTGAAGCAAATCTTCAGATGAGAAGCAGATGAGAAGGTCAGTTATCGTCGCGATGGGAGAATCATTGCAGCAACAAATTAGAGTTAATATTACAGGTACGACCCTAACTGGGTGTTTTTTTTTTATTCACGAAATTGGAGTAGCAACTAAATGATGCGCATCAGAGGGGATTTAGAAGTGGGTATACGCAATGCCAACTGAAAAGGAAGTGGGTATACGCCGTATACCTGCGTATACCCTGCACTACACCACTGAAAATGGAGATACGGATAATTAAACAATATAACGTAATTTACTAGAGGTCCTAACAAAATTGCTACAGTCAATTAGTTGCTACAGTCTATTGAAAATAATGTGTTTTTTCACTATATTATTACATATTAATTTGAATTACTTTTGAACGAATCACTGATTGAAACGAATGAATGATTTAATGACAAATACCAACTAGTTTTACAAAATTTCTGCACCTTTTATCATTTCTTCCTATACATGCAAAGTCTGGCTTGAAGCCTGAAACCATATTTCAGCACCCAGAGATGATCAGATAAATATGACAAACCTTTTCACTCATTCCAAATCTGGTCACCATCATTTTTGCTATTTTTGTAGCGCTGTCAAAATCACTTGATGCTCCTATATGAAAACAAGAAAACATTACACTGGTAAAACAAACAGAAATAAGTGACGGGCATAATTTTGGCTTGTTTACTATATGAACTACAATTAGTGCTAAGTGGTTTGACCAAAACTTTATAACGTTTTTTTTTTTTTTTTTCAAAATAAAGCCGGTTATCCGGGTTATGACGTTTTCTTTTTCATGCATAATCAGGTGTTAAAAGCATTTAATAAAATTGTTATTTCTTAACATTCTAATAACATTTTTATAACCAGGAAATAACTTTAAAATGCAACGTTTTTATAATGCGGGAATTGAAAGTTCTAATCACGTTTGAATGATGTTCTTATAGCCAAGCAAGAACGTTAATACAACAACGTCTAACAAACTGGACGTTTTGAATGTTCCTAGAAATAACGTTTTTACTGTATAACTTAATGGGAACAATTATGAAAACGTTCATATAACCTTTTGCAAGATTGCACTGAACACGTTTTATGAGCAGGATTCTCTGAGCGAGCCCAGAAAAAGCGTGCAAGCGGTATATTAAAAATCAATATCATAACAAAAATATACACCGGTTTTCGGAATGAACCGGTATACCGCCCAGCACTAAGTACAATAAACATACTTACAGCCAGGTCACTCAAATGTAATCAATAATTGAATTACACCGCAATACCAGAGCAAACAGTACTGCAACCTACCAGTAGTGATATTTTCACTGCCAAAAATGATCTCCTCAGCCACTCGGCCGCCCATGCTTACGTCCATCTGAGCCAGAAGCTGCGCACGAGTTTCACTCCAACGGTCACTCTCTGGAAGCATGGACACCTACAGAGAAGAGGAAAAACTGGACCTAAATCGAGGAACACTCAACTGAGACGTCCCATTACACACACAATGCTTCTCAAGCTTTGGGTTCTGGTGACGAATTAGCATGTACTCACGTGACCCAAAGTGGGGCCTCTCGGCATAATGGTGGCTTTATTTATAGGCATGGCGCCTTTGGTGTAGTATGCAATAATAGCATGGCCTGACTCGTGGTACGCTGTAATTTCTTTATTCCTCTGATCAATCTCTGCACTCTTGCGTTCGGGGCCTGAGGAGGGAGCGAGTGAACGGAAAACTCAAGGTATTCATTCATCTTCAGCAAAGTTTACTTTTTCATTGCAAAAAGAGTTAGAGGCACTTACCCATCAGTATTTTGTCCTTCGCAAACTCCAGCTCCTTCATTGTCACCATGTCTTTCCCGTCCACAGCGGCCCGGAGTGCAGCTTGATTTACAAGATTCTCCAGCTCGGCACCGGAGAACCCCACCGTTCCTCTAGCAATGACCTCTGCCTGCACAGCTAATGTCCGAAAAGTAAAAAAAAAATTTTTCCTTTTTTTAACCCTTTGGGGTTGTTCATTTCAGAGTCACACTCGGGGTGTTCGGGTCCAAATGGCGGGATTCATATTTAAAAAAAAAAAAAAAAAAAAAAATCATGATTTTTTTTTTTTACTCGTTTTTTATAATATTTTTTCTTTTTTGGTGTTTTGAGAAAATTTCAAAAATACAAAAAAATTATAATTAGTATTAATGCAATAATTATGACAAAATTTCCCCCCATTGAACATAATAGAAAAAATATTGAATTTTTTTTTTTTAATTTAGTTTTTTTTTTAAAGCTGAATTTCATTTTAGAGTCAAGCCTAGGCCTCATAAAAGCAATTTTTGAAATGAGATGGATGCCATTTGGTGGACAAACTGAGCATTTTAAAAATGCAAAACACATGTATAATCTGAATTTTTGGTGTGTTTGTGTATAAAAGTGTGTTTGTGTGTGTGTGTGAATGTGTCTGTTTTGCACTCTTGATGTTTTATAGATTCACCCCTTCACTGTTGTGTGCTTTTTTTCAAGATTGTGGCTGATTTGTAGATTGTACGCACAAAAAAGCTCAGTATTTTCACATTTTTGCCAATTTCCCATTAATTTTCCATGCGGGTCCATTTGGACCCGAACACCCCAAGTGTTACACCCCTATTTTTTTTACAACCACTTAGACTATTCACATCCTGTCCCCAATTTTTTTGGGTGTTCAAATACCAAATACCAACAAAGTCACCAAATTTTGGACCATTCCGAGGAAGCTGTGATTTTTAAAAAAATTTTATTTAAATTCTTCGGGTTCATTTGGACCGAACAACCCCAGAGGGTTAACCGTACAACATTAACAGTTTGAATCTTGTGAGTATTTAACATGCCACTCACCAGAGTCTACTTTAATTTTTTTAAGGTACCACTTGAGGATCTCAGTTCGGCCCTTCACATCTGGTCTGGGGACGGTAACCTGCATATCAAAACGGCCCGGCCGGATCAGAGCACTGGGGAACAAGACAGCATTCAGATTCAATTCACATTTATTTGTATAGCGCTTTTCACAATATATATCGTTTCAGAAAATTCATGTCTACATCACAATTTAGAGGTGTCCAAGTTTTGTATTTCAGAAATGTACAGTACACATTCAAATCACACAGTCTTCTGACCAATTAGCAACATCACATGAAAAAAAACAACAACAAACTCAGTGTATATCTTATTATGTACAGAAAACGATTTAGATGTTTGAAAAGAAATCTACATACGTATCCAAAGCTTCAGGGAAGTTTGTTGCTCCGATTATGATGACGCCCTCATTTGGCTTAAACCTGCAGACGGGAAACACCAATGGTTAGTAAAGGCGTGTCACAAACTTTCCACTGGGACGCAGTCACACGTTCTTTAGGCGGCATGGCTCACCCATCCATCTCTGCTAGAAGCTGATTGATTGTCTGTCTAGAATAGGGGTGCATGGGAGACTCAATCCTCTTTCCTCCAACACTATCCAGCTCATCAATGAAGATAACGCAAGGAGCGTTAGCTTTAGCTTCCCCTGGAGGACAAATGCAGGAGATATTGCAGTAGCAGTCATACAATCATTCATAAGGGAGTGCTTTTGGCTACATTCAGAGCCCAGAATCAAGCACATAGTATGATCTATAAACAATCATGTGCAGGAATTGTGATTTAGAGTGGCACCATGTACTCACTGAAGAGGTTTCTGATACGACTGGCACCAACCCCAACAAACATCTCATCGAACTCGGAGCCAGATGCGTAGTAGAATGGCACATCTGCCTCGCCAGCTACGGCACGGGCCAACAGGGTCTTTCCTGTACCTGGTGGCCCGACCAACAAGATTCCTGGAAAAAACACACAAGTTAATGTGGTGGGAAACCTAAAGCTGCCAAATAGAATCAGTGTGGAATTTTAGTACAGAATTAAACATTTGATTTTACTTGTGGAGAACGGTGTAAAAATGTGTCAAATGTACAGGTTTGGTAGGTAAACAATGGTATAATTTCAATATAACTATTTATTTAAATGGTTCTGGCTTGGAGCCTTTTGTCAAGTGTGTGTTCTTGCCTTTAGGCAGCTTTCCTCCCAAAACGGTGAACTTCTGAGGGTTGCGGAGAAACTCCACCACCTCCTGCAGCTCGTTCTTGGCCTCCTCCGCACCCTTCACATGCTCGAAGGTGACGTTCTTCATCTGGACAGGGTCCACAGCGGAGTCCAGGCCTGATGTGGTTCGGAATCGCACTGTCCGGAATGGTTACATTATAGTTCACACTCCAAACACACACACACACCAAGCACTAGAGGCAAGCCAGCTAAACTAAGCATTACCAACGGTTTTCAATCCAAGACAAACTTTTTAACTAGAGCAGCATGATTGTAGATAAATTGAGAATCACAATTTTCTTGTTTCAAACAGAGATCACGATTCTGAATAGACAACTAAACAAAATAAAGTAAACAAAACGTCAATTTCTGCAGTCTAATTAAAAATGTAAAAAAATTTGGTTTGAATGAATGATTCAATGACTCACTCATAAAGACATAAATTGTTTAATTACTGGATGAATCGCGTTTTTGAACAAATCCCTTGAATAAATGATTCAATGACTCACTTATAAAGCCTTCACTTGTTTCATTGTAGAATGAATCAGTGTTTTAACAAATCTGTTGAATGAATGATTCAATGACTCACTTATAAAATCTTCTCTTGTTTCATTGCAGAATGAATCAGTGTTTAACAAATCCATTGAATGAATGATTCAATGACTCACTTATAAAGCCTTCATTTGTTTCATTGCAGAATGAATCAGTGTTTAACAAATCTGTTGAATGAATGATTCAATGACCCACTAATAAAATCTTCACTTGTTTCATTGCAGAATGAATCAGTGTTTTTAACAAATCCGTTGAATGAATGATTCAATGACTCACTTATAAAGCCTTCATTTGTTTCATTGCAGAATGAATCAGTGTTTTTAACAAATCTGGTGAATGAATGATTCAATGACCCACTAATAAAATCTTCACTTGTTTCATTGCAGAATGAATCAGTGTTTAACAAATTCCTTGAATGAATGATTCAATGACACACTTATAACATCTTCACTTGTTTCATTGCAGAATGAATCAGTGTTTTTAACAAATCCGCTGAATGAATGATTCAATTACTCACTTATAAAGCCTTCACTTGTTTCATTGCAGAATGAATCAGTGTTTAACAAATCTGTTGAATGAATGATTCAATGACTCACTTATAAAATCTTCTCTTGTTTCATTGCAGAATGAATCAGTGTTTAACAAATCCATTGAATGAATGATTCAATGACTCACTTATAAAGCCTTCATTTGTTTCATTGCAGAATGAATCAGTGTTTAACAAATCTGTTGAATGAATGATTCAATGACCCACTAATAAAATCTTCACTTGTTTCATTGCAGAATGAATCAGTGTTTTTAACAAATCCGTTGAATGAATGATTCAATGACTCACTTATAAAGCCTTCATTTGTTTCATTGCAGAATGAATCAGTGTTTTTAACAAATCTGGTGAATAAATGATTCAATGACCCACTAATAAAATCTTCACTTGTTTCATTGCAGAATGAATCAGTGTTTAACAAATTCCTTGAATGAATGATTCAATGACACACTTATAACATCTTCACTTGTTTCATTGCAGAATGAATCAGTGTTTTTAACAAATCCGCTGAATGAATGATTCAATTACTCACTTATAAAGCCTTCACTTGTTTCATTGCAGAATGAATCAGTGTTTAACAAATCTGTTGAATGAATGATTCAACGACTCACTTATAAAATCTTCTCTTGTTTCATTGCAGAATGAATCAGTGTTTAACAAATCCGTTGAATAAATGATTCAATGCCCCACTAATAAAATCTTCACTTTCATTGCAGGATGAATCAGTGTTTTGAATGAATCTTCTGAATGAATAATTCAATGACAAAAACACGTTTTAACAGTCACTTTTCACCACCTACTGGTGTAAGGATAGACGCAGCCGTATAGTTGTTGTTTAGGAATGAGATTGCGTGGGTGTTTGAATCGAGATTGCAATCTTTTAACGGTTAATCACATGGCTCTACTTGAAACCTTTCAAATGATTCAGATTTTACATTCAAACAATTGGCAAACTTGGCACACATGACATACATTATCCGCTTGCTATGTCACGACATATCGAATACGTTTTCCATGTTCAAGCCTCCACTCCATTTCAATAGAGAGCATTATCTCAAGAGTCGTCAATTATCACTACTTATTCACTCAAAGCAACATTTTAGCTAAGCTTGTACTCTAGAGTCTCTGGGCTCATGATGTACGGGATACCCCTATTTTAACAATTCATAAAAGATGAATCCCTTTCTGGCCATGTGAGATTTTGAAATGGAGATAAAGTTGAAATGGAGATATGTTTTGGTAGTATTACAGCACAGCACAGCACACTTGAGTGTATATTGGCACCATTTGTTGTTTAAGTTGGCATCTGATATAGAACATTTGGACCCAGAATTGATGTAAGATTCAACTAATTCTCAACCAGAATTGAAGTAAGCAGATTCTCAACTTTTAGGCTGGAATACACAAATCTGTTGTATTGTATTTCAGCCTTTAGTTAGAGAAGCAAATCAGACATGCAGAAGTTTCTTTGGAACATTTACCTGATAAGAAAGGTGTTTTTGAGAGTCCATACAAGCCCAACACCAAAAGCACCAATAGAATCAGTCGCATCCTCCTTAGTGACTCTATTGAAGATGATGACATGTGTTTTTTATACAATTAAAACGAGAAAGGAAACCCATATCAAGTTGAAAACCACCTATCAATCTTTCACAATTCATCATTTGTTATAAATCTAAGACGACTTGCCTTGTGTTCTCTGTGTTAGGGCCTGAGCTTTAAGGAAGCCCTCAGCAAAACCAGTCTTAAAAACATCATGTTGCCCATCTGGAATATTTTTGTTTTTAAGGAGCTTGTCCAGAGATTCAACATCTGGCCCTTTGTCTCGTGTGAGGAAACCCTAATGAACAAAAATATAAATAACATTGTAACACCAATATAAACTTTAAGCAAATATACATTTACAACGTAGTGGAAACACACTAAAGCATTATATTTGGTATCAAGCAATAAAACCAAAATTGTCATAATTTACTCGTCCTCATGCCGTTCCAAAACCTGTAGCCTATGTCTTAATTTCTTCTGTGGAAATCAAATCTTAAATATGTTTTTTTCCAGGGATTGTGCAAAAAGCACAGTTCTGAAACATCATGTAAATGTGAAGGCTGTTTGTCTTCACGCTGTTTAAAGGGATAGTTCACCCAAAAATGAACATTCTGTCATTAATTACTCACCCTCATGTCGTTTCAACCCCACAAGATCTTAGTTCATTTTCGGAAAACAAATTGAGATTTTTTTTTTAAATGAAATCTGAGAGGTGTCTGACCCCTCCATAGGCAGCAATGTCATTGCAACTTTCAAGGCCCAGAAAGGTAGTAAAGACATTGTTAAAATAGTCCATGTGTCTCAACCTTAATATTATGAAGTGACGAGAATACTTTTTGTGCACAAAAAAACTTGAATTTTTTTTTGGGGGGTGGGTGCGCAAAAAAAAAGTTCTCTCATTGCTTCATAACATTACATTTGAACCACTGTAGTCACATGGACTATTTTAGGTAGTCTTTATTACCTTTCTGGGCCTTGAAAGTTGCAGTCTATGGGTGGCAGGGTTTCCCGCAGCACTGTAACTAAGGCTTTCCATACTACGTCGTAGCAAAAAAAAAAAAAAGAAGTACACATTTTCCTTACACATGCTTTACCAACCCCCCAATCTCCCATGCGACGGCAAACCCCACCTTAACTAACAAATTTTCCGCGGGAAACCCTGGGTAGTCATTATTTTTGATTTCATCAAAAATATCTTCATTTGTGTTTGTGTCTTACGGGTTTGGAACGGCAGTAATTAAAAGGCAGAAATTTCATTTTTGGAGAACTATCCCTTTAAGGGAGTTCCCACTTCTAGGTTTCTTCCGGGAATGACTCTCCTGTGGTCATGTAGTTGACATATTTTGATCCAAGTCCCATCTAAGAAAATGTAAATTTTGGGTGCATCTCTATATGAAAATAAACACATATAATATACATAATCATATTCAAAAGGAAGCACTGTGTGGGTGACCTTCATGAACGATGGTGTAAATCCCTCCGGCTCCGCTGAACTGTCTAAGCCTCCCTGTAGACGCCGTGTTTTGGACTTCAGAGTTTTAAAGCCTCGATTTTGGACCAACACTGAAAAACGCAATTACAATTTGATTAACATAAGCAGCCAACACAGATTATAATTTTAAAATGATGCTGCCTGTTGTGACAACTGAAAAATAAACTGTACACATTACATGGCAAATATTGGAGATCTGTACATAGTGTTTGGAGAGGAGACTTGTTTTGCCTGGAGAAGACAGGAGTAACACCACCCATTCTGGAAAACCCTGAATAAGAGAAGAAATTAATCTGTTAATTCAACAAATGAGTATGGAAGCTTGTTTCCGCCACGGAATAAAACATTAAAAAGGTAATTGCGACTTTTTAAGTCAGAATTGCGTGATATAGTCGCAATTGTGTGTTATAGTCAGAATTGCATGATTTAGTCACAATTGTGTGTTAGTCAGAATTGCGTGATATAAAGTCGCAATTGTGTTTTATAAAGTCAGAATTGCGTGATATAAAGTCGCAATTGTGTTATAAAGTCAGAATTGCGCGATATAAAGTCACAATTGTGTGTTATAAAGTCAGAATTGCGTGATATAAAGTCGCAATTGTTTGTTATAGTCAGAATTGCATTATTTAGTCACAATTGTGTGTTATAAAGTCAGAATTGCGTGATATAAAGTCGCAATTGTTTGTTATAGTCAGAATTGCATGATTTAGTCACAATTGTGTGTTATAAAGTCAGAATTGCGTGATATAGTTGCAATTGTGTTAGTCAGAATTGCGTGATATAAAGTCGCAATTGTGTTTTATAAAGTCAGAATTGCGCGATATAAAGTCACAATTGTGTGTTATAAAGTCAGAATTGCGTGATATAAAGTCGCAATTGTTTGTTATAGTCAGAATTGCATTATTTAGTCACAATTGTGTGTTATAAAGTCAGAATTGCGTGATATAGTTGCAATTGTGTGTTAGTCAGAATTGCGTGATATAAAGTCGCAATTGTGTTTTATAGTCAGAATTGCGTGATATAAAGTCACAATTGTGTGTTATAAAGTCAGAATTGCGTGATATAAAGTCGCAATTGTTTGTTATAGTCAGAATTGCATGATTTAGTCACAATTGTGTGTTATAAAGTCAGAATTGCGTGATATAAAGTGGCAATTGTGTGTTAGTCAGAATTGAGTGATATAGTTGCAATTGTGTGTTAGTCAGAATTGCGTGATATAAAGTCGCAATTGTGTTTTATAAAGTCAGAATTGCGTGATATAAAGTCGCAATTGTGTTATAAAGTCAGAATTGCGCGATATAAAGTCACAATTGTGTGTTATAAAGTCAGAATTGCGTGATATAAAGTCGCAATTGTGTGTTATAGTCAGAATTGCATGATTTAGTCACAATTGTGTGTTATAAAGTCAGAATTGCGTGATATAGTTGCAATTGTGTTAGTCAGAATTGCGTGATATAAAGTCGCAATTGTGTTTTATAAAGTCAGAATTGCGCGATATAAAGTCACAATTGTGTGTTATAAAGTCAGAATTGCGTGATATAAAGTCGCAATTTTTTGTTATAGTCAGAATTGCATTATTTAGTCACAATTGTGTGTTATAAAGTCAGAATTGCGTGATATAGTTGCAATTGTGTGTTAGTCAGAATTGCGTGATATAAAGTCGCAATTGTGTTTTATAGTCAGAATTGCGCGATATAAAGTCACAATTGTGTGTTATAAAGTCAGAATTGCGCGATATAAAGTCACAATTGTGTGTTATAAAGTCAGAATTGCGTGATATAGTTGCAATTGTGTGTTAGTCAGAATTGCGTGATATAAAGTCGCAATTGTGTGTTATAAAGTCAGAATTGCGTGATATATAGTCGCAATTGTGTTATAAAGTCAGAATTGTGCGATATAAAGTCACAATTGTGTGTTATAAAGTCAGAATTGCGTGATATAAAGTCGCAATTGTGTGTTAGTCAGAATTGCATGATTTAGTCACAATTGTGTGTTATAAAGTCAGAATTGCGTGATATAAAGTCGCAATTGTGTGTTATAGTCAGAATTGCATGATTTAGTCACAATTGTGTTTTATAAAGTCAGAATTGCGTGATATAAAGTCGCAATTGTGTGTTAGTCAGAATTGCATGATTTAGTCACAATTGTGTGTTATAAAGTCAGAATTGCGTGATATAAAGTCGCAATTGTGTGTTAAAGTCAGAATTGCGTGATATAGTTGCAATTGTGTGTTAGTCAGAATTGCGTGACATAAAGTCGCAATTGTGTTTTATAAAGTCAGAATTGCGCGATATAAAGTCACAATTGTGTGTTATTGTGTGAGAAAAAGATGCAATTATCTATTAAAAAGTTGCACACTTAAATAGATACGTAATAAATAAGTATTCAAAGGTTTCAATTACAGCTCAAACAAATAACTATTTTGAATCCCATTAATAGGAAAATGGCACAGGAAAATGCTAGAAAAGCACGGAAGAAACAACAACTTTCGCAAGGAACGTCGCCGAATTATAATGTAATGGAATCAAACGTACAGCAAGTTCTACTATATGAAATTGATAATAAAAAACAAGATTACAAAATCGATACAAAATCTTATGATTTACATCTTTGGTTCAGGTTTCACGAAAGCGAAGAAGTGTCTCACCATGTTTGTTGTGGAAGAAAGAATCTGAGGAGAGATGGGAAGTCCTCCAGATGTTTGTCTCGCTCCTCAGTTGTGACGGTGAGTCTTGCTGAGAAACACGGGGTAGGAGCTTCTCCACCAGCTCATCTAGCTGACCGACTCCTAGATCTGTCAGACCTAAATCCCTGAGCGTCAGTGACGGCTTCCCAGCACAACGCCACACGTGCACAATTTAAAGAGGAGAAACAGTTAAGCTTCAGAACAGCAAACTTCATTTAAAAGCTGATAACGTTCAACTGATCCGTTTTATGAGCACACTCCCATAAAAAAGCTAACAGAGGGGGGAAAAAAACACCAATAACCTACATGTGTACAGTATGATACAAATGATGTTAAATGTAATCACCTCTGTGCTGTTCAGCTCTTGTTCTGGGCTGTTCTCTCTGTGTTTGTGCTTGACTGAAGTGTTGCTGCACACTGAACCCGTCAGAGAGTGCAGAGCGTTGATGAGGTGACTCAGCTGGACTGTTACCTGACAAAAACACAACAAAACTTTTTTTTTTAATGTCCTGAGAAATACATATTTTATTAAAAACATTATTTATGCATGTTAGGGTAACATCAAAACTGTCCTGGACTATTTTAACCAGGCATATATATATATATATATATATATGCATTTCAGGTGCTGATGAAAATAGATTTGATCTCAAAATATGAAATTATATGATACGATGATACACTTATGATGATTTAAACCTGTGTTATTTTATTCATATTTTGAATTAGCTTTTAGTTTTATATTTTTAGTTATGCTAATTTAAGTTTAATTTTGTTATGTACTTCATTTTAAAGTATTGCTATTTAGGTTTAATTTATTTAAATTTCAGTTTAATTTTATTTATTTACAGTTAATAACTTTATTACTTCAACTTAAATGTATTTCTGTTTATTGCCAAAGGAACATTTCTGATTTTTATTTAGTTTAAATTGTTCAACTAACATTTATATTTATAATAACCCTGATTTCACCAACAGTTTTGCCCTATGAAAGTTTTATAAAAATTAGTGTACTTGTTTATCAAGGAAACAGCATTGAGTGGATTGAAATTTAAAATATAACACATTTGAGAAATGTGGGTGGGGGAAGCATCATTTGTGAACAATATAAGAACTAGTATAATTTATCTGTGAGCTAACTGTGTGCTTGATGTTATTCTAAGCAAGATGTTATTTACGTTTAAGTCTGTTATAAAAACATTTCCACAATTGAATCTACTAAACATAATAATAAACTATTTAACTCATCTGAGACATTGTGGTAGATTAAATATTCATGACTTTTCATAAAAAATACTCTTGTGCTGTAATGTTATGATTATACAAGCAATGATAAACACGACCCATCAACACTGTAATCAAGTCAGCTAGAGCAATATTAATTGACTGAACTAATAATATGAGACATAACCTTGACTTTTCAGCGTGATGCTCAAAAGCTATTCTGTCAAATCTTGAGATTACAGACACACTGCAAATCTGATATAAGTGCTAGCTAACCAGCTAGCCTGCGTAATTTACAAGGAAAGTTATGAAACAAGCTGTTCTGAATAAACGTGATTTGATACCTGTGGCTGTAGGGAAGCAGAAAGAGAAAACATTTCCGATTAGCTGATGACAAACTCTTTTGGACAACGTGAGTTTATTGATTAGCAGTTACATGTAATGTCCTCCACCGGTGTCCTCTTCCGTTCAACTGCGAAGACTCATCAGCAAGCATTGACATTACATTACACAACATCCGGCATGGAGGGTGACAAAATAAAAGTCTTAACTGCTGCGTTGCCCAATGCTATCCTGTTGCCATGTCATCATAATGTACTCATCATCGAATCTCTATGCATTTCTATTTCGGCAGAATTAATGGGGTTAACTTTCATAATGTATATACGTTTGTTATTCGTTTATTATGTAGGCTATACATTCTTCTTTATTCGTATTGATAATACATCAAATTAATACAATTTATTACAAACAATTCCATCCCTTAAAACTCATCTTTGGTCATGACAAATGCATATAAAGTAGGATTTACCTGATGAGGGTCATGAGACCGAAACGTTGCTAATATATATTTATTGATACTTTTTGCAAGTATTAGTGTGCATATTGGGTTTTTTTTTTTTTTTTACATGCTTTACTTTATTTGGTCTCCTCTCCTACGCACCTATGACCTGCAGGTGTGCGATGCTAATTGTTTATTTATTATTATTTTTAAAATCGATTTCAATTTTCATTGTGCAAAATTATCACAAATAGTGTTGATGCTACGTAATCTGTTTCTATTTATAGTTAAAGCAATGGTGCGAACATGAAGTTCCATTAACAAATCCAGGGAAGCTTGCAAACCTCATAAAAGTAGCGTTGCTTTTGGTTTGAAGATAGTTGGAAAGTCAATAAAATGCCATTCAGTAGCGGCCGAAAGGATTGGAAAATTGACATCTTCCCCCTTTATCCAAATATCATTACATTTACATTTATTCATTTAGCTGACGCTTTTATCCAAAGTGACTTGCTATATATGTCAGAGGTCGCACACCTCTGGAGCAACTAGGGGTTAAGTGTCTTGCTCAGGGACACATTGATGTCTCACAGTGGATCTGAACCCGTGTCTCTCACACCAAAGGCATGTGTCTCATCCACTGCGCCATCACCATTTTGTAGTTGTGTTTTAAGTCAGTTGTTTTAATTGTGATATGATAACACAAATGAAACATATCAAATTACGCAAAGAAATTATGAACACATGCAAAAACAAGAGAGAGCCCGTGAAATATAAGGCCCCGTCAACACTACTGCGTTTTCGTTTAAAAACGGAGACCTTTTGCTACGTTTGCACCTCCCGTCCAGACTAAAACGGGAAAAACGAAGACCTAAAACGGAGAAGTTTAGGCCATGTCCACACTAATACGTTTTCGTTTGAAAATGTATATTTTTCTCTCCGTTTTGGCCTTCCGTCCACACTGAGACGCCGTTTTAAGTCAACAAAAACGTATCGTTTGGAAAACGCTCTCCAAAGTGGATAAATTTCAAAACGCCGTTTTCACGTTGTAGTGTGGACAGTGAAACCGGAGGTATTTCAAAACGATGACGTAAGTTTAGTCATGTGATCCATGTAGTACCAATAGATATTCATGTTTATCGGTATTGTGCCTGTTATGTGTTATTCATTTTAATACTATTGCTAAAATGTGTTACTTTCTATGTTACTTAATATGTGCTATTCTTCATAGCACAGTACTGCAGAGATAACAGATAGTGTAGTCTACTCACATTTGCTGTCCTGCGGCAAAACAGGAGAGCAGTTGCGTTTTAGACCAAACATATGGTGACTGAATGCGACCTGGACGCATCCGTGATGGTGAGATATTTTCGAAATAAAATTATCCTGTTATTGTGCGATGACATTATTATTTATTTTCCCATCTGTATCATCTCAGTGAGCTTTTGTGAAGTTTCACGCATGCGCAGTAAAGTGAATTTAGAAGTTTGTCATCCACACTGAAACGTCGGAAAACACCTGAAAACCCTAGTGTGGACAGAGAGCGTTTTTAAACGAAAACCCCGTTTTCAAATGTATCCGGATTAATGTGGACGTAGCCTTAGAAACGCTGCAGCTCCGTTTTGCGTTTTGAATCTCTGGAGGGCGTTTTAGTGTAGACGGGACAAAACGGGGGACTTCAGAAACGCTGATGCAGAGGCTGACGCTCGGCTCTATGATTGGGGGTTATCAGTCATTACGTATACTTCCCTGATTCGCCAACCACTGTTTACACCGGCCCGCGCTTGCCCAGTGTTGGTGAATGGTCACGTGATCCGCGTTTTCAGTCATTTTAATGTGGGTGGAGATCAATTCTAATACGCAGATAAAACGCTGGTGTGGACGGAGATCGTATTCGTTTTAATTCTCCATTTTTAAACGAAAACGCAGAAGTGTGGACGGGGCCTGCGACACGAAGTTAGATCCATTGGCTTTTCATCCACTATTGAAATGCTCTCATGTGGAGCAGGCCCACTTGAACCACAGGGGACGCTAAGACCCATCAATCTGTGGCATAAACCCACGTGGACTAGACTTCATGTCCTGCACTGACTCAAACAGCAGTGTAACGACTGAACACGTGCGGGAGACAGCCGTGCCCACATCATGCAACAGTCTGGATCCACG
Organism: Pimephales promelas; assembly: GCF_016745375.1. Next base: position 6,029,975 of record NW_024121555.1, read on the forward strand.
CCCAGAAAAGTCATTTGCTGACATGGCAGCAACACCCTCTTTTGAAGGCTAATGAGTAAACCCAGGCTCCTCAAATGACTGAGTACCAAGTCTCCATGAACTATTGCCAAATCCTGACACTGAGCTAATATCAGCCAATAATCAAGGTTGTTCAATATCCGGACAACGGGGCCAGAGCCGCGTCTATACACTTGGAGCCAGAGCCAGTCCGAATGGAGGAATGCGGTATTGATAGCCTTTGCCCTCAAAAGCGAAACTGAGGAACTTCCTGTATCTCTCGATAATCTGGAAGTTGAAGTACGCATCCTTTAGATTGATGATCATAAACCAATCTCCGGTTTGGATATGAGACAAAATGGACTTAAACCACTCTGAGCACAAGGTTTAAGTGACGTAAGTTCAAAATCAGATGCAAACCATCATCCTTTTAGGGCACAACAAAATAACAGCTGTGAAAGGTGGACTCCATCTGAGTGGGAATTGTTTCTTTTGTAGCCCCTTTCTCTAAGAGTGACAAAATTTCCTGGCTCAAAGAAGAGACCTCCCAAGGACGCACCGCCTTTCCTGAATTGGATGGTGTAGCCGTACCACCCATTGTGAGATCTCGGACAGGTGCTACCAAGCGGCCCAGTACTCTGCTAGGGGCGTGTACCATTCCATTTTTGGATCCTGCTAAACTGCCAGTACAAGTACATTCACTGATTCCAGAAAGCCTCTGGCATATGTAGAAACAGGAAGCACATGTGGAGTGACCACGGCTGAACTTTTTGTTATAAACGGGTTCCCCAAAATAGGGCTCCTGAGGCACACAGGTAGTGGGAACCTCTGAAGCAGGAAACTGTCCTTGTTGAATGTGGGGGCTTTGAACGCCGTCAAAAGCCGCGTTTCCACCGCAGGAACTTTCCCCAGGAACTAGGAACTTTGGGGTGGTACTCGGTGTGTTTACACCGCAGGAACCAGGATCTAAATGAAGTTCCGGGTAAACATTTCCCCCCCAGAAAGTCCCTGCTGGTGAGGTGGTACTTTTTCAGAGTTCAGGAACTTTCGGGGTGGGACTTGTGCGCTGAACGTGCTGATTGGTTCTTACCACGCTATTCTTTCTGCCCGATGGCGCGTTCGTCCCATCCATGTCACGGTCAATGTCCGCTGATAACAAACGTCTACTTTTTTCTGAATACGCTTTGGGTGCTCGTCTCTTTTCTGCCGTTTTGTTAATTACCTCGTTAGTAAACCAATCGCACACAAAAGCAGCAAAGCTTGAATCTGCTCCATACAAAACTCAAAACAAACGCGCAGGCTAGGAAGAGCAGTCACACGCAGTTCAATGTAATCTTCCCGCCCCGGACCGGTACTTTAGTACGCGGTGTAAACGCAGTAATAAGCGGTCTGGGGAAAAAAAAGTTCCTGTGAAAAAAGTTCCTGGGACAAATAGTTCCTGGTAATTGCGGTGGAAACGTGGCTATAAACAGGCCATGCACACATGACCCTAGGGCTTTTTCCTGAAATCCAAAACCTAGAACGCACGGAGTGACGTTGAGACGTTGAGACGCCCGAGATGCAGTCTGCGGTGGGACAGTTAAGACCAGAACCAGGAGGCCACGATGAGAGACGAATATGCTTGTGCGGTTTGTTCAAACTCTCCAATGGTGGGCCTTGCCTCCGAGGATAAATGAAGGAATTAGGAACTGCTTCTGGGGACCCGAGGATGAGAGGCCTTGAACTCAGGTCTATCTGTCTGCGTTCCCACGAGTGAACCGGTGGACAAGTCCTTGGACTCCAGTCTCTGCGAGTGGGCTCCATGTGATGGCTGACTTCGAACCACCTCATGGGGGTGCTGTAGACAAGACCAGCGCGAATGAACTATAGCTGTTTGCCGCTTGATCTCCCTAGACCTGCATGGGATGAGCTGGTGAAAAACAGCCAGATTGCTGTTTCGCTGGCTGAAATGTCTCCATAAAAGACAGTCACAGACTCCCCAAATAGGCTGTCCTTAGACATGGGGGCATCTAACAGGAAAGTCTTATCCATTTCTTTATTGTCAGTGTGAGCCAAAGATTGCTGACACCATTCCCGCCATGGAGCTGCCTATTGCCCAGTCAGTGTGTTTGGTAGGTCTAAGCACCAAATCCTTAGCCTGTAGCCCATCCTTAGCCAGTAGCCCGTCTAAAGTCCTTAAAAGCCTCTGGAGTTAGGCCCTCTCCTTCATCCAGCTCTTGAACCAAGTCTGCTTGATAAGCTATAGCACAGTCATAGAATGAAGAGTGGCAGTGCCTGTCCAGCGGCAATGTAAGATTTTCCAACCAAAGTGGAAGTAATCATGGTTTGGGTGACCGCAAGGGCTGTGACTTCCAAGTTGTAGCCGAAGTCCGCCCGAGATGGGCCTCAACTTTTACTGGCATCTCCGACGTCGCACTCTGTCATATTAGATACAGACTCGTAATCAACAGCTGGAGGATTAATAATACGCGCTGAAAAGGGCAGTTTACAAGACTTTAAAACCTCCGGGTGGAGGTCTTGTAAGAAGGGGAGAGGCTTATGGGGTTGGGCTGGGGTGCGGCTGGTCAAAAAATCTGTCATCCAGCTTCGACTGGGTTTGATTTTGAGCCCTGTCTCATTGTAGCCGCAGCTTGTCTACAGCGCGAGTAACAACGACTAATAGTCCACTTGGAGGGGGGAACTGCACAAATCGCATTCTGAAACGTCCTGTGAAATCCGTGTTTGCAAAGTCCATTGCTGAAATCTGTTCAGCACAATCCTCTCATTCGTTATTATTGTCAGGGTCTGATGCCATCTTTAATATACATCTGAGTAGAGCTTGTGGTTATGAAGGGGTGGGATATTTTCCGAACATGCGCTAAAGTGCTCACAACACACTGGGCCAGCTAACCAATCACAGCACATTTCGTATTTCGGGGGGGCTTCATCGAAAACTACGCATTCAACCAGAGAGAGGAGCTGAAAAATGTGAAAAATAATGCATTTTTTTAGGGCTGTCAAACGATTAATCGCGATTAATCACATCCAAAATAAAAGTTTGTGTTCACATAATATATGTGCACTGTGTATAATTATTTTATATATATAAATACACACACACATGCTTGTATTTATTTAAGAAATATTTTCATGTATATACTGTATATAGATTTATATATAATTTATATTATATATAAATATTTAATATATAAAAATATTTTTTCTTCTTAAATATACATGCATGTGTGTGTGTGTATATATATATATATATATATATATATATATATATATATATAATAATTATACACAGTGCACCCACATGTAAACACAGACTTTTATTTTGGATGCGATTAATCGTTTGACAGCCCTAGTTTTTTTTTACAATCAAGCATGAAAACCTAGAACACCCCAAAAACAAAATCAAGACTTTGTAAAAGTCTTGGGCATAATAGGAATGAAAATAAAAGTGGGATCATAACATTGGCTCAGTTTAGTGAAACTTGTAATACTCACTGTTGTCTGTTTACTTCCTTATTGTAAAATTAATTCTGCTATAATGGTTTCACTTTTATGAGTCTAAAAGTAAAAAAAAGACAATAAAGTATTTAGAACAAAGATACTTTTTGTGAATATTGAATCTAAATTTTCAATTTCTATTTTTTTCAATTGTTTATTTAAATATATAAAGGCAGCTCTACAAGAAATTAAACCTCTGCTGTCTGTTAACTTTCTCACAACTTGCTCCCTCTACAGGCTACAAGTGGACAATTTTAACAGAGTGCTAGAACCATAGGACTAGAACGTGTGAAAGATCTAATAAGGAAGAAAACTGAATCAAAAAGTTAAACAAACATCTTTAAGATGTTTTATTTACATGTGAAATAAAGAAAACAGTTACAAACTGAAACAGGAAGTACTTCTGGACCAGTGTTGTTTACATCTTGTGAAATGGTCTATAAACTTGTAATTAGACTACATTTTATAATGTAATGTAATCTAATTACAAGTACTTTATTTTTATGATTATGCAATCCAGATTACAATAGTTATGATTAAATTGGTCTTAATATGAAATATACACATAATATTAAATGAAGAAATCATGCCCATGAGCTACAAGGCAATCAGTGCTACTGAGAAACTGACTTTGATTTTATTTTTGACCCTGAACTTACATCCAGCATAGGATTTAGGTTATATAATAACAAAATAATCATTCCATACAGATAATTTTAATGATATATTGTGATGTGACATAAATTCTTTAAATACACAACCGCAATATAATATACATATAAAATAATAATGCTTGATGATGACAAATATTGAGAGTGAAACAATGGGACAGACCCCACAAATGATTTTGTGTCTGGGCTGGCTCTGCTCACTTTAAATCCTGACGTGACGTCATTTTACGCCACGGGAACTACTTGGATCCCAAACAGTCCCACCTCCACTGGCTCGAGCTCTGAATCTGATTGACAATAATGGCGACGCGATCGTCTTGAGTTGCACCTCAATGAAACATCTCTCAAGAGCACATTTCACCAATCCTTTGTCATTACCTGGACTTAAAGCTCGTTTTTAAGGATATATCGCAGAAATGATCTCCGGATCCTCTTCGATCAGGAAATATTAAGTTCTGCTGCTGGTGTGATATTTTGGGAAAGCTCTAACAAAGGTCTCTTCGTCCGTGGCGTTGTGGTTGCTGCTGTTTACAGCCCCGTGCGTGCATTTGTTTCGGGCATGAAGAAATGCGATTACTTCACCTACAGCCATTCATTTAGCAATCCCGTTTCCATTAAAAACCGGGAAGCGTTTGTGAAAGTGGATTAGCTGCACTGGAAGCTCTTCTGCTGCCGTTTGCAGGTTTTCACGGACAGCGGCTCGCGCAGACCTTCGGTATCGCGTCACGCGAAGTTGGACCATCTGTTGAACGTTTGCGAACGCACGGCAAACTTCGCAAAACAATTTATTACAGTACACGATAAAACAACGATTATTTTTTTCCCTAAACCGAACGTTTTTGTTGCGTTTTTGCTAACGTCAAGTAACCGCTCACAACTTTAGGAAGGTTAGCTATAGCTGGTTAGCTAGCTATCCGGCCTTTACTTAAAAAACGGGCCGTTAGAGACGGAAATCTACCGTTTTGCCAACATTTTCCACCACTATGCTTCCTTTTTTTATCAAGTAAATTCGCTTACTCTACCACGCAAACAACATAAAGCTTACGTGTATATGTCGTCTATGTATCTAATAGTTTACTGTATAAATGTTTAGTCAGTTTATCAATATTTATTATTTTTTATGAATTAATAAGAAAACAAGGGCATCCCTTTTCTTGTCCATACTGCTAAATTGTCCTCCCTCACTGGCCACTGACCCATATGTAAGACGGGACGAATTAGTTAATTTATAACCTCTATTTTTCTGTGCTGGCTTAACGGCTAGTCATATTTAAGTTACATATAATCGCAACGTCTGCTCGTAAATGACCACCGGTAGGAACAACCGGGTCATGATGGAAGGAGTGGGAGCTCGAGTGATCCGCGGTCCTGACTGGAAGTGGGGTAAACAGGACGGCGGAGAGGGGCACGTCGGCACCGTCAGGAGCTTTGAGAGTCCGGAGGAGGTGGTGGTGGTTTGGGACAATGGCACCGCCGCCAATTACCGCTGCTCTGGAGCCTATGATGTGAGGATATTGGACAGTGCGCCCACAGGTGAGTGAAACTGCTTAACTAGGCTAGGACTAATCCGGTCAGGTGCGTCTGTCACGTGACATAAACAACAGCACATTGATTTGAACGTTTATGAAACATGGTAGCAGTTTATTTTAATGCGTCCTTGTTACACGTTACATGTAGACTACTTGTATTTACAACTATAAATTAGACATGATTGCATGCAACTAACCCTAAACCAAACCCCATCTCTACAGTAAGTAAGTAGCCTACATCATACTTAATATTGCTCTGTACTTAAATGTATGTTTACACTGTAACAGAGACACATTTAGAGTGGATCGAGATACAAGTGGATGTCTACCAAATTTAGTGTAACCAAAAATAAAATTTTTATAAAAATATTAAGAAAGAAAATTGGAATCCAGTCTGTATCAACAACATGAATGAAGTGCATTAAACTGGGGGTTTTGGAGAAACAACAGGGGATTTGTGATGAAAAGCTAATTATTATTTATATATTTTAATTAGGGCTGTCAAACAATTAATCGCATCCAAAATAAAAGTTTGTGTTTACATAGTAAATTTGGGTGCACTGTGTATAATTATTTTATGTATATAAATACACACACGTTCTTGTATATATTTAAGAAATATGTTCATGTGTATGTATATACTGTATATAGATTTATATATAATTTATATTATATATATAAATGTAAATATTTTATATATAAATCATATATATATTTTTTAAATATACATGCATGTGGGTGTGTATATATATATATATATATACACACACACACAAAATAATTATACACAGTGCACCCACATATATTATGTAAACACAAACTTTTATTTTGGATGCGATTAATCGTTTGACAGCCCTAATATTAATTGTATACCTGCACGTCAAGTGACCATTAACAACGTCTGAGAATCAATAAGTTATGCATAATTTACTGTCATTGTGTGGATATGAAATCATTGAATCAATAAATTAATTGTAATCTGATGAATATTTAAAAATGTAGGCTAATACAGGCTAATCTGACTACAAGTAATTAGTATGTGATCCTGATTACAAATGCAGGTTGAAGTCAGTTCCCTATAATGTAAAAAATACTCCCAAATATGAGTGTAATTGCAATGTTACAGGAATCAAGCACGATGGCACCATGTGTGACACCTGTCGGCAGCAGCCCATCATCGGGATCCGGTGGAAATGCGCAGAGTGCACCAACTATGACCTCTGCACCACCTGTTACCATGGCGACAAACACCACCTGCGTCACAGGTTCTACCGCATCACCACCCCGGGTAGTGAGAGGTGAGTGTGGCTTTCCTCCCTGTGGTCTTCACTCCCTGACATTATTCCCTCTGTGGATGAGGAAGCTTCTCTGGCCAGTTTCAGACCCAGCATGCAATATTTTCTTCAGTTATAGACTGTTGTACAGTGACAGGTACGACTGGATTTCAGTGGGACTACCAATCTTTAATAGCACAGACCAGTTTGCATCATTAGTAAGGGCGTGTGTCACTTACAAGCTACCTTAGGTCTCAGTTGCATTGTGGATGATGGTAAATCCGGCCCACTGGTCTTGATTTAATTGGTTTTGACTTAATTTGTACTGTCATCTCTACTGTCAAGTCTCTGGAGGAGAATAATCCAGATTTGGAAATCCCAATTTGTTATCCAGGATCAGCTAGCTAACGGATCTTGCTTTTGTGCATTACTTTAAGCAACAGTAGACAGGACCACCCAGGTCCTGATACATAAATATATCATTTTATGGGGACAAACTATTCTTTTTCTTTACTGTGCCGAAAGGCTTCATAGATGGCCAACTTTATCTACAGTGCATTATCACTGTAACAGTTAAACAAATCAAGTGAAAATGCAATGTTGTGTTATTTCACCAATTTTAAAGTTTTATCACATTTTGTTTTCCAATGTATCCCTGATATCCTCCCAAAAAGGTTTGAAGGACACATACTAAAGTATTTGGCCGTGAAAATAAATAGCCCCAGCTGCTGCAGCTGATTTTGCATTAAAATCTCTACTAGGTTGCTTGATCAGTACTTGATTTTGTGGTCAAAATCCCTGTTTTCTTTTGAAATCTCTACATTTTTTAGATTTGATCCAATTGAATAACCAAACTCCAGTCAAACGTCTTTTGAACAACTGAGCCCTGGTGTCTTCCATTCTTGTTTGGTCATTTGTTTTAATCAAGTTCTTATGTTTCCTCTGGCTCCAGCCGATTGAATCTTCAGTGACAGGTTATGCTTTTCCTATGACATTAACTGCAGTTTTTGTGTGATGTATAAGTTAGCCTACTCTATATTAATTACTTGTCAGCTGGTGTATAAAAGCAATTTAATTCACATCAGACCTTTTGACAGGTAAATTACCAGCCAATGAAATTGCTTCACGGATCATTCTTGTTGTTATCCACCACCTTGTTTATCTGTGACATACCTCATTTTTTTTTGGCAAATTCCCTACATTATGGTGAAAAAGTTGTCGTTTGGTGCATGTAGGGATACGTGGGGCATCCAGAGAGGCTAGTGAATGAATTTTGGTTTGTCACGTTTCCAAATTTAACTTGTATGCTTGGATGAGACTGTGTTCGTAAACTAGTAAACTTAACATTTTAAACATAAATCATCTCCACATTTCCACTGAGGTGGTAGTAGTAGGATACAGTAGTGGAATAGAGGATGGTGCATGTTTTTAGAAATGTGAATAATTGGTTTAAATAGCATTGATCACTCTTTATGACAACGGCTTTTAATGATTTCCATTATTATTATTATTATTTTCCAGACTATATACATATGTCCAAATTTGTGAAAGATGTAAAACACATTAACTCTTCCGCTACACATTTTTATGGTGAAATTACAAGAGGGAATCTAAAAGTGTTAATAAGTCAACATGTCATAAATATTGACATGAACACTGTTTTCTTGTCTTCTACCATTACATTTGTGACCTATGCAGGCAAAATGAGTCGTAATGAGCAAATTAACAACAATTAGTTATTGTAATTTTCACATTCTTTATTAAGAAACCTTCAAATTGGTGTAGCCAATGATTTGGTTGATTAAAAATGACTGCGCTACACCTTTTTTTGAGTCAGCAAAGTCAAGTTAAAGTTTTCTTTAACGACACCAAAATCTGGCACACAACAAATCAAACCCAAATATCTATAGAAAAAAAATAATTATTCAACTCTTTTTCCTATGATACCACAGTTGTTTGATTAACATTAAAGGGATAGTTCACTTTGAAATTAATTTTTGATATGTTTTATCTTACCTCAAGGGCATCCAAGATGTAGGTGTCTTTGTTTCCGCAGTATTTTCAATTTTGATATTTTTAGGTCAAACCGTTCTTGTCTGTCAGTCATATAATGGAGGTTTAGGGGGTCCATCTCAAAGAGCATGCACAGAGAAGTCCAAATTAAACATGATTTAATGACCCGTAAATGTAAGCACACGAAACTAGCGGTTTGTGTGAGAAAACGAGCAGTATTGATATCGTTTTTACCTCTTGTAATCACAATCACGTCCAAGTGATCTCTCGCGCGTGTACGTCACTCATTGTTTACACAGAGATTTTGGAAGTGTTACCCTTCACTGTGAAGATCTAAACATATTTAGATATACAGGAAACCGCAATGGAAGACGATTTCGATACATCAACAAACAACGTTGAATTTTTTTTTGCAACCGCGCGAGAGATCACTTCCGGTGCATTTGCAGACTGAAAGCTTGCGCGCTCTCAGATCACTTGGATGTGGCTGTGGTTACAAGAGGTAAAAACAATATAAATACCATTTTTACAAGATATTTTAACTTGCGAATTTATTTGCCGCGGTAAAACTAGTCGATCACGAGTGGCTCAACAGGTAGATCTATAGACAAACTCCTCTTTCAGGCATTTGACCGAAGGGATTGACACTTCAGCGTGAGAAAACGGGGGTATGGTGTGAGAGCGTGAGAAATGGCTCAATTGCGTGAGTCTCACGCTGAATGCGTGACAGTTGGCAGCCCTGCCAGTTATACTTTGCAGTAGACGCATTGCATCTTTTTCTCTTCCTTTATAAATATATAATGATCCCAAACTTTAGACGTTGTCTGCCGTTTATGAGGTCACATGAAGTCAAATGTATCATGCGCTATGGTGTGCTTCCTGAACAACGGTCCGTGTGAAACAATCAGATCCCTGCATGCGCATATAGTGCGCGTCATAGGAATTTAACGAGGCTTCAAGGCAGATTTTTTGCCTTGAGGAATTTTTGTAATCGAGTAACTCGAGGAATCGTTTCAGCCCTAGTATAGTTTATAATCTGTGTGGACACGACTGTGCCTAACACTGAAAACTAAGTATACCCACCTGGCCCCTTATTTACAGCCTGCCAGGAATAGCCTAGTTAACTCTTTTTTCTTCTTTTTTGCACATTGAATCTAGAAATTTGAGCTGCTGTTCTGTTTGAAGAGTTGCCATCTTTTCCACTTGAATGGCTTGAGTAACGTGTCTCCATATGGTAAGGCTATTAAGAAGTCCAGCAGTTGTTTAGACGTCTCTCGTGTCAGCCATCCAACTGCCCTCAACATGAGCTCAAAGAAACAATAGGTCAGCTCAACAGCTGGTCTCCTTTCAACTAAGCGTGCCTCTATTCCCCTCATGAGAATGGTTAGGGAAGTGCAACACACAAAGACAGTAGTGAAGCCAGGCCTTTTTGCTGGGTGTTTCCCTCTGGCAGCTGCTGTCTCATGCTGTGGTTTCCAGCTGCTTTAAAGATGCATCTGGTATCTTAAAGGGATAGTTCACCCCAATATCAAAATATTGTCATATATATACATATACATATACATACATAAATATAATTTACTCACCCTCAAGTTCCAAACCTGTATGTGTTTTTTTCTTATGTTGATAACAAAATAAGATATTTTAAAGAATGTTGGTTCTCAAACAGTTGATGGTAGCTTTGACTTCTTTAGTTGAAAAAAAAACTAGGTAAGTCAAATGCTACCATTAACTATCTAGTAACATTCTTCAAAATATCGTCTACTGTGTTCAATTGAAGATCGAATCTCATACAGGTTTGGAACAACATGAGGGTGAGTAAACGGACAATTTTTATTTTATTTTGGGATGAACTATCCCTTTAAAGGGGTACTCCACTTTTTTTGGAAATAGGCTCATTTTACCACTCCCCCAGAGTTAAACAGTTGAGTTTTACCATTCTCGAATCCATTCAGACGATTTTTTGGTATTTAGAAGAATATCAGTAACCAGACAGTTTCTGGTCTCATTGACTTCCATAGTTGGAAAAAAAATATACTATGGAAGTCAATGAGACCAGAAACTGTCTGGTTACTGATATTCTTCTAAATATCAAAAAATCATCGGAATGGATTCGAGAATGGTAAAACTCAACTGTTTAACTCTGGGGGAGTGGTAAAATGAGCCAAAATGATTTCCAAAAAAAGTAGAGTATCCTTTTAATATTGGCCTTTTTTTTTAAAGTGATGTTTTTTGCCTTTTTGTGGCTTTATTGGATAAGAAAGTAGAAATTTTTAACAGGAAAGCATTGGGTAGAGAGAGGGGAACAGGATTGGCAAAGGACCTCAAGCTGGAAATCGAACTCGGGTCGTCGGATGAGCAGTTGCGCTATATGACGGCACGTTAACCACGAGGCTATCGTCGCCGACAATATTGCCATTTTGAAAATGACCATGTCAGCAAAGCTGGAGAATCTGAGACGGTCTGCTGTGGTTCAGCATGGGGCTGACAAGTTGTCTTCTAGAAACTGAAACAATAAGAGATGTTAAACATTATCCAGGACCTTTCATTCTGGGTGCATTGCAGGTTTCAGGAGACATCATAGGTTCTAAGTAAATCGAGTTGAACAATATTATGACAATCCAACAGTGGATGCAGGAAGTTACTTTAGTTCTAACTGGGAGCAAAACTTAATATGCTCTAATGTTCCAAAGCATATCTTCTGTACTCTTGCCATTTGCTTTGTAACGTTCTTGTATGTTTTGCACAGAGTTCTTCTGGAATCTCGTCGCAAGTCGAAGAAGATCACAGCCCGAGGTATCTTTGCAGGAGGACGAGTGGTGCGGGGAGTGGATTGGCAGTGGGAGGATCAGGATGGCGGGAATGGAAGAAGAGGGAAGGTAATGCCTCAACATGTTTGGCTATGCTCTTTGCTTATCATTTATTAGATGAGTAACATTCCCTCGAGCAAGTATATACATTGTGTGCTATGCTCTTGCATGCTCATTGAAGCAAAATGAGATTGTGCCAATGCATACCTGTTACATTATTTATCTACATTTATTGAGTAGATGTGATTATCCAAAGCAACTTACAGCATACATGATAAAAGATCCTAAATGAGCGGTAACATGAGAATTTACAGTTTTTTATTCCGCAATTACACACTCTAGTCTAGACATTACTTAAACTATATATATATATATATATATATATATATATCCCACTGATTTAAAATGTACAATACATGCACATATAAGGTTAAAATTAGAGAGTTGTTGAAATCCCTCTCCATGGTCAACTAAACCTAGGGTGTGTTAATGCGAAACCATTGATGTGACATTTAAACTACTGGAAAGTCACACTTTCTGCAGTTTAAAAAGTTCTTACCTAAAAGTGTTTACCTTACCATTGGTACATGCTTTAAAAGGGTCATGAACTGCATTTATTTTTTTGTATTTTATGTTCTCTGAGGTCCAGTTATGATGTTATATCCTACTTTAGAAGTAATAAGCTATTTTCTATCCTGTTTTTGATCCTCTCTTTCTAACACTCCATTTTGATGGCCATCACATTCAAGACTTGGAAGTAAACGCCCACTGCTATGAAGGGGTAACAGTTTTGCATATTAAATAATTATCAATGTCCCTGCCATTGCACGAGTGGAATTGTTTTGAAAACAGCCAATGTTGAAAATATCTCGTTGAATAGTTTGCCAACAATATGAAACATTTATTCGTGTTGCACTTGCATATGCTTTGTAAGTCTTGTTTGTGGCAAATGATATAAATAACTTCCTGATATACTAATTTAGACTCAATTCACATCCTGACAGCAATCAATAATAGAAGTGGTCTAAATATTAAAAACTTGTACATACTGTTTATCTTCTGTGGAAATCTCAGTAGTCAGTACCATTTTTTTTTTTTGTCCATTCATTGCATTCAGTCCGAATGCAGTGATACGATGTCCTACCTGCCTGTCAACGTTATACACATGCATTTCTAAACCTTCGCACAGACATCACACATCATATATGCAGAGTTGTAGGCCTAAAGCCAACGAGCGGCAAAAAAGCCTTGTACAGTTCCTCCTGAACCAAACCAACGAGCTTCGCCATGTCATAACTGTAATTATGAGATGGCAACCTGTGACATATCAACCCGGAAATGAATCTGCAGCAGTCAGGTGTACAGGTCAGAGCTCTGTAAGGTGTTTACTTTCATTATTACTGTGATGTGATGCGCTTTGAGACATAAGGTAATTTAACGCCTTCTCTCATCTTGTAATGCTTCCCAGAATCTGCTGTTCGTGTTCATGCGTTTTGAAGATGTGTTTCCGAGCTAGCGTTGCTGGGCAACGTGGCTCTGTGATGGCTCTCTAGTATTTGGAATGGCAAACCGGCTATTTGAAAGTTCGTTAGTCGAACCAACTCCGAACCGGCACTAGCTCTAGCTCTTAACCAGCACCTGGTTCTTGTTGGTGGAAAATGGGTATATGAACTGAAGGGAGACTCTTATGCTTTCAACGCTAGCTTGCTATTGCTAGCCTCTCCGAAATGTTCTACACTAGCTTTAAAGTCCCCATGTAGTCAATCATTGTATCCCTTAACTCACCTTTTATCACCAAAAGGACTTATATACCGGTAAACATGCCTTAAATTAGCATGAATGTAACTCTACTCCCTTGCCTCAATTAGTATACGCGGTTCTATGAATATTCAAATTAGCCCCGCCTCCACTCATTCACACCAGTTGACGATCACACGTTGACCTGATTAGTTACAAGGTAGTTTGACGTCAGGAACACCAGCGATTTCAAAGGGTGCTTTTGAGACTGTCTGGTTCACTGCACTTTTAAGGAGAAAATATTCAGCAATGGTGTTGAATTTGCCCAAGGTTTGTTCTAAATCATATGTGATTAAAAACACCACATGGAAAAATCAAGCTTTTAATGTTGTTTATATGTCTATCACAGGGGGACTTTAAATACTTGAAGTAAAAAAAAGATCCAAACCGAGTCGTTTTACAAGCTTGGCTTTAATAAAAGCTGCTTTTGGACTAGCAAGCAAGTTTTGAGTTCTGAAACTTACAGGATATTTTATAGTACATGACCTCTTTTGTCAAAAGTTTTGAATTGCTCAGCACTGCTTCTCTTTTGCTCATTGACGAACCTGCAAAGCCCAATTAGAGAACAGCCATTTTTAAAATGTATTTGTACTTGGTCTGCCTCCAACTGAAGAGTTTTCATGTATATGCGCTTAATAATAGCGCACAGTTATCTAGGTTAACTTTAATGTTAGAGGAAGCAGCCATTTTAAAGTGGGTAACGTTAGGCTACTAAACTTTTTCAAATGATAAGCCATGTTTAATGTCGATGAATTAAAGGCAAAGGTTTGGATTTCCTGCCCAACAATTACTAAGACATGGTCATGGATTTTTTTTTCCTGCGACTAACCGACATTAAAATTTGGTCGACTAAGCCTCTTCTCGACTAACGTTTAGTCGACTATAATGTGGCAGCCCTAATTTGTACACATTGTCCCAGTTGGAAACCATTTTTTGTGCAATTTAGTGTACTTAATTTTTTTTTCAGCCTTAAGACCATAAGGCTGTATAAGGCCCCGTTTACACAATGGGAAAACGCAGATATTTCTCTGCGTTTTGCCCTCTCATTTACACGAAAATTATCACTGAAAACGATTATTTCTAAAAACTCCGACCAAAGTGGAGATTTCTGAAAACACCGGTTATGTGTTGTCATGTGAACTGGGAGAAACGGCGTTTTAGGTTCTCTCTTGTCGTTTCTGAGGATTCTGATTGGCTTGAATGGCTTTATCCTTAACCCACTGCCACCAATAGGTTTGGCATAGTCATGATGGCGCTCGACGGCGTATTTATGCGGGTGTGTAAACGATGTTATTTTTGAAAACGGAGAGGGGGAAAATATTCGTTTTGCTAAATACCCGGCTTTGTGTAAACCTGGCCTAAGGCTTTAGAAGCGCTTTCACATACCGCTTTATCTATATTTCCATAAGGCTTTATATAGCGCTTTCACAGACCCAATGGTCACCAAAGCGCTTTAAATTTTGCCTAACACTCACCCACTCACTCGCACATTCATAGGGCTGGGGTTAGGTGTCTTGCTCATGGACACCTCGACACTTGGTCAGGTGGAACCAGGGATTGAACCAACCTACCGGTTTGTAGACAACCTTCATGAACCACCAAGCCACCATAAGTTCAACGTGGATATTTTTAATGGCATATTATCCATCAAGAGTGATGCCACTCAAAAAAAGTACTGTTTTACTATTTATTTGGTCTTTGAATTCTCAGATATTGCAGGCCACTCCAGTTAAATGTATTTAAAGAGTGCTCTCAAACGCACTTCCTTTAAAGCGAGAGCCAAGTTCAAGCCTACTTCACCGTTTGTAATTAAAGCAGCGTTTCTGTCACTCTGATTGGCACGTTGAATGGCACGTCTGGCGGTGGAAACATTTACTGGTGGTGAAACTGTGCGCTTCCTGCTTGTTTAATGTTTTGGTATTTTTAGCTTTTTTTACCATTATATAATATGTCAAACTCATAGCTGTTGTAATGTTTTAGTAAGATTCTAATGTGTTCTGTATTTATTTGTTGAATTCTGTGACTGAAGTTATATGTGGTACATTGTTGTGGAGGAAATCTAAGCATGTTTGACTCTGGATCATTAAACACAACTGACATTTGAGGCAAGTTGGGGTTGCTGACTGTTGTTTCAAGCTAGTAACTAATTTAGTCTATTTTTTTAATGTGTGTTATAGATCTTAGGCCCTGTTTACACCTTATATTGTACAATGCAAGTGGACAATGCTAAATACAGGTGTAAACAGGGTCTAAAACCCTTTGAGTTTGCCTACTTTTGAACACTTCCAGAGGTAGTCAAACGCCTTTGCTTTCGTAGTGTAAACGCTAGGAATCGATTGATATGTATTTTTTTTAATACCGATTACTGATACCAATTTTTTCCCATCAGCCTTAGCCGATGACCGTTACGGGCTGCCGATTTTTTTGAGGCAATACATTTTACTTGTGGGGGAGGGGCAATGCATGATCTGCACATGAACTGCAGCATCTCCAGCAACACAGAGCTGCCTGTGGACACCAGTCTATAACTAATGCCGCGTATCAGCCAATTCCGATACGTTTAAAAAACGCAAATATCGGCCCGATATATCGGCCGATCACTAGTAAACGCTCATGTGGTTGAATGCATTCGAACAGCCACAAAACACCATCTACTCTGCCTAGTGACCTAATGAGTAAACATGATGGGAAGCACACTAGCCAAACGGGATTTATACTTTGTCGGCTGAAGACATAAGTTTGGTTTAAAGACGAAAAACGTTCTCTCTCCACTCATTTAGTCATCTCAAAATCCAGTCAACAAACCAAGTCCTCACCCTATATTCTTCCCATCACAATACCGAAGAAAAAATCTGTTGCTACTTCCATTTCATTGCGACTTTAAAGTCAAGTCAAAGACAAGCTGCTTAAAATAAGCATATAATTACCATTCAGGGGCAGTTTTTGTTGTTGTAACTTTATAGTTTCACACAATGTCTATATTGGGATATCAACGGTCCTTTAACCTTTTTTTCCCCTTGAATATTGTGTTTGTTAGTTGCATTAATCAGACTTTAGACTGCTTTAGTCATGTGACTGAAGTGATATTTAGTAACTGTTTTGAATTTCTTGCCATCTGCATGACTTCCTCTTCTCTTTGCTCTTTTTTTTTACCATCCTCCTCTGTTTCAGGTGACAGAGATCCAGGACTGGAGTGCAGCCAGCCCCCACAGCGCAGCCTACGTCCTCTGGGACAACGGGGCCAAGAACCTCTACCGAGTGGGATTCGAGGGCATGGTGAGCCACCCCCATCACTATACACATACACAAAAGACTGCAGTTAACTGGCCTTTGTGTTGCTACCCACTCCCCCCACCGCACGCACAATGCACCACACACAGACCAGCATCCCATAAGCTGGGCTTCTTTATAAGAGCCATGTGCAGGGCAGGCATTGTGAGGGGCAGCTGGATGAGCTATCTGCATGATAAAAGAAATCTGTCCCCTTTCTGTCTCTTCACAAGAGAGCGAGAATCAACATGAAGACCAATGGGAGTGGCCTGCGTAAAGCGTGCCTCCGTTATTGAAGTGAGAGGCTGCCCGTTCATTGGCTCTTCGAATTTCTGCGACGTCTGAATTTCAGCCAATCTCTTCGCAGTTGGGCTACGGCTTTTGTCTGTTATTGCTATATATCCGTAGGGTGTGCGCAGCCATCTGCCACTGGAATTATTAATTAGATTTGGATAAAGAGGATGAAACACAGATTTCTGTATCATTGACACTGGTTAGACTTTGGGAATTTGTTAGGCACATAAAACAGTTTAAACAAATCCCTCATAATTGTTTTTTTCTGTTTCTTTTTAGTCTGATTTGAAATGTGTGCAAGATGCCAAAGGAGGCGCTTTTTACAGAGACCACTGTCCAGTGTTGGGTAAGCTTTCAAATGTCTCAGATTATACAAATACTTGTAGGCACATATTATTTATGATGAATATGATTGAGTGAAGCGTGGTTGGGTGAAGTCCTCCATTGCATCTTAATCCAGTGTATTGTATAAGGTGCTTCCACTAGGTGTCAGCACTAGATGCTGTAGCTACAGTGACACATTCCAGTTTAAAAGCTCTTTTGGCCCCAATTCATAATTGATTCCTTGCTATCCATGCCAATAACAAAAAAAGTGGTTAACTTAAATTAATTTTTCTTGAAACCTTCAGACATGATCCCACATAGCTCAAAGTCTGAAGCTGTGGTCCCTATGCAGTGTTCACAGTTATCTGTTGAAGTTCAGTTCACTTTACCAAAATGGAGTCATTTAAAGCGCTCTGTAACGCAGAAACCTGCAAACTTGAGTCGAGCATATTGGATTTACAGTGTGATTTATGTTATATTTGTAGATGCATATATAATGCTACCATTTGTATTTATATAGAATATTTAGTATTATAAATTTAATTAATAAAATCTGGAAAATTGCCATACTGGCCATTCACGTGACTTGTGCAAATCCTTTTTTTTGGGGGGGATTGGTGGAGTCTGATTCAGACCAATTATTTATTATAAATACCCATTATATAATACGTCAACTAATGTTAACAAATGAAACCTTATTGTAAAGTGTCACTAATTACACAAAAAATACTTTTAATGGAAGAGTGTATAATGCTACAATATTTTTCTTATAAAAACAATAAAATATCGGTAAAACTTTACAATAAGGTTCATTAGTTAACATTAGTTATTTTATTAACTAACAATGAGCAAAACATGTGTTTAACGTATTTATTAATGTTAGTTAATAAAATTACATGTTTGTTCATGTTCGTTCACAGTGCATTAACTAATGTTAACAAATACAACCGTTGATTTTAATAATGTATTAGTAAATGTTGAAATTAATGCTGTAGAAGTGTTGTTCATTCCTAATTTAGGTAATTAACTAATGAACCTTATTGTAAAGTGTTACCAATCTTACTGCTCTAAAACGTTTGAATGCTAGTGTAGATGTACTTAAGCAGGACTAGGCCACTTCAGAATTTTCAAAATGGTTGGTCACAATAGAATAATGAATACTTGTCTCGGATGATAATGCCCATGAGAAGTCCCTAGCTGTTCCATTGCTCTCTCGATCATCTCTCTCTCTTTCCTCTGTGCCTTTCTTTAGGTGAACAGAATGGAAACAGGAACCCCGGAGGCCTGCAGATCGGAGACTTGGTCAACATTGATTTGGACCTGGAGATCGTTCAGTCGCTGCAGCACGGTCACGGAGGCTGGACTGATGGCATGTTTGAGACCCTCACCACCACAGGCACTGTGTGCGGCATCGATGAGGACCATGACATTGTTGTGCAATATCCCAGTGGAAACCGGTCAGTCACACGGCACATCTGAAAAGACTGTTTACATCATCATGGGCCATATATCAACACAGTTTTCTTTTCTTCTTCTTTTGCTTTTGTTTCATCTTTCATTTATGACAAATCTTATTAATAAGAATATACATTACAATTTTAAATGTGTGTATATACACATTCTACACATCCAAGTAAATAATTGGTAATACATAAATAGTAATAAGTAATTAGTAAATCAGTGGATCAAGAATTTACAACAAAAGAAACACTTCACAAAAAAACAACAACAACACGAAACTGCTTTTTTTTTCAATCTCAATATAAGAAGTGTAACAATTTTTAGTGCTGGGCAACGATTAATCGCGATAAATCACATCCAAAATAGAAGTTTTATTTTAAACACACACACACACACACACACACTAAGAGACAGCTTCTTAGTGCTGGTTGAATCCAAAATAAAGGATTGCGTTTACATAATATATGTGTGTGTACTGTGTATAATTATTTTGTATATACAAATACACACACATGCATGTATACATTAAAAAAAATGTGTTATTTATATGTAAAACATGTGTATCTATAATATAAATTATATAAACAGTATATACATGCAAATATTTCTTAAAAATGTACATGAGGATCCATGAATTTCCTTTTGAGTTGTAATGAACATAGACTCCTGTGTGTGTTCTAGGTGGACGTTTAACCCAGCGGTGCTCACCAAGGCTAACGTCGTTCGCAGCGGAGAGGTGGCGGCTGGAGCGGAGGGAGGCAGCTCTCAGTTCCTGGTGGGAGACTTGGTCCAGATCTGCTATGACATAGACCGCATCAAACTACTCCAGAGAGGACATGGAGAGTGGGCTGAAGCTATGCTGCCAGTGAGTGCCACCTACCTCATCCATAAAGGGATCTACGACTCTTATTTACTCGCGCTCATGTCATTTCAAGCCTGTAGGACTTCGGTGGAACGCAAAAAATATTTTAGAATTTTTTTGTCCGTACAATGGAAGTCAATCAATAGCAACATTTTTCAAAATGTGTGTTTTGTGTTCTGCAGAAGATGTACTTATGTCATATAGGTGTCGAACTGCATGTTTGTGAATAAATGACACAATTTTAGTTTTTTGGGTTAAGCATCTCTTTAAAGATTACTTGAGATTGTCTACGTTTACATGCAGCCAATAACCTGTTCAAAACCGGGATATTAGAAATAACCCAGTCGCGAACGGCCAAGTAAACACCGGCAAAAACCCGAATAGGCTCTTATCCCGGATTTTAAAAACCGGAATATTATACCTGGGGTACCCCTTTTCTAACCCGAATTTTTGGTCATGTAAACGCGTATCGGCATATCCCCATAGTGATTTGTGTTCTGCGCATGTTCTATTCGCAAGGAATTTTGGTCTTTTCAGTAGGGCTGAACGATTTTGGAAAATAATCTAATTGCGATTTTTTTTTAACCAATATTGCGATTGCGATTTAATATGCGATTTAAAAAAAAAAGTTATTTACCTTCTGTATTAGTCGACAAAGACAAGCAATAAATCATTGTACACTAAGGATGGGAATCTTCCGATCTACTTTTTTTCTTATTAATTAATCTTAATAACTCTTAAAATATGTATTTAATTACATGTGTAAAAACACATACTTTAAAAAATAAATATAAAAAACATTGAATTAAACCAATTACATGTTAAGAATTTTAAATAGGCTATATAAAATAATATAGCTTCAAAATATAAAAGCTAGTAAATAAAGAGAAACAAAAAAAAAACAAACATTACAAGCAATAAACAAAGAGTGGTCTCAGTAATTAAAAAGTAGGCTGTCTGAATGTTTATCATTCAAGAGCTGGAGTGATTTCCCCTCAGTTTAGATACGATAAGCTGCTAATGCATATATCTCTTTTGAAATTGTAAATGTGGTTTGTCCTGTTGGTTTAAGATATAACTGACCGTGTTTACATCAATTTCGCGTCATAAAAGCATTTTGACATGCAAGTACATTTACCAATGAGTCGCTCACGGCCGCATGCACGAGCGCTCTTCACAAAGCACGCGTTAGTATTTTAAAATGAAAGCAGCCTTCTCAGTGATTTTCATGGTTTTAATATATAAGCCAACTGCATTCCAAAAGACATAAATAATGCCTCTGTGAAGCATTTGTAAAGAAAATTCCCGCGGGAGAGAACGCGCACTGCAAGTGTAACGTTATAACATCAAGCAAAGCGGCAAAATGAAGCCCGCGAATGTCCTTGTAATTCGGTTCAATCCCGAACTTTATGAAATAACGTTACTATGTTTTGGAAGGTTCGAGCGGTGTCGTGTGTGTGAGTGAGGAAGAGAGAGAGCGAGAAAATAGAAGCAAGCAGATTCAGAACACGGTTCGTTTCTAAAGCACGCGCAGCGTCATCACGCATCTGTGTTTAAAAACTAAGCTCAGACTCGATTCTGAAATTCTCTGAATCGATCCAGGATTGTTGAGGAGAGGAGAGAATAAATAACACAATAAACTGTTCTTTTCTGGACGCCAGACCGCGTAGCGTGGCAAGTTGATGCTTTATCTTGCAGACTGCTTTTCTCTCGCGTGTCAAGTGACCAATGTAATCGCAGCTCTTGCGATTACAAAATCGCGTTTCATCATATCACGATTTTATCACAAATGCAATTAATCGTTCAGCCCTACTTTTCAGTAGAGAAACTTCTCGGTGCATACAAAAATCTGCGTCCAGTATACCGTAAGTAAACATGGCAAGACACAGCTTGGAGCGAGCTCAGTAACGTTACCAGCATCAAAGAACAAACAAAGGCAATCGCTATCTGCCACGAACTGTTCATTAATCGTGTGCTGCTGTTGTTGTTGTCTTTGGATACAGGAAGACGAATCGGAAATGACGCATATTGCGTCTTAAAGTTGTCCGTACGTCTAGACGCTAACCGGGCGTCGCCGTTTACATCGGGATATTGCAATTCCATGTATACAGGAGAAACTCTCTCTGCTCACGCATGTAAACGGGTTATTCCTAATGTTTCAGAAACCCGAATAGTGACCTCAACCTGACCATAACCCGAAAATTGGCTGCATGTAAACGTCGTCACTGATTCTGTGAATGTCTAACATTATATTACTCTTTGGCTGAGTTATGAGAACATGGATATATTTTAGCCATTTTTTTATATAATAAGAGAGAGGACAAAAAATGAACAGGATTAGGAAATGTTGCTGGATTTAAACCTGTGTTATCCGAATTGGCACCATTGCGACACTAATTACTACGACACAGCTAGTGTTGAGTAATTAAAGGGATAGTTCACTTTGAAATACATTTTTAATATGTTTGAGCTTACCTCAAGGGCATCCAAGATGTAGGTGTCTTTGTTTCCGCGGTAGTTTCTGTTCTTGTCAGGCATATAATGCAGGTCTATGGTCACCACCTCAAAGAGCATGCACAGAGAAGTCCAAATTAAACATGATTTATTGTCTAGTAAATGTAAGTACACATTGATGGCCTAAGACACGAAACGAGCGGTTTGTGTGAGAAAACAAACAGTATTTATATCGTTTTTACCTCTTGTAACCACAGCCGTGTCCAAGTAAGTGGTGACCATAGACCTTCATTATATGACTGACAGACAAAAAAGGGTTTGAGCTAAAAATATCACAATTGAAAATACTGTGGAAACAAAGACACCTACATCTTGGATGCACTTGAGGTAAGCTAAAACATATCAAAAATTAATTTCAGAGTGAACTATCCCTTTAATTTTTCTAATGAACCTTTTTTTTTCCATACTGAGACATCTGACTCAAGTCTGCACAGAAATATCTGAGACTAATGAACAGCATAGTCAATTGTTCATAATTCAGAAAAGACATTTACTACTACTAAGCATCTTAAATTTCTCTATTTTGCCCTCAAATAAAAAGACCCGTAAATGCAGGCGATGATGAGACCTCATCATTGTCATAAAGACCCAGTCTGAGGCTGATGAGCAGTAAATTGCAGGCACTGGGAACCCACACTAGCACTGTTGTTTTATTTTATCTACCGGCTGTTTCGAGCAGCTCTGCCTCCTGAAGCAGTTGATGAGATGCTGTGAGTGGCATTAGTGTGTGCTTGGTTTATATTTCTTGGAACGCCTCCCTTTTGTTGTCCTCAATGGACAAAGCTTAGATTTCCAATAGCTTCAGTTATGAGCCATATAGATGAGAAATGGGTCCTGCAAGCTTAGGAGCCTTTGGGTATTCTCTTTTTTTAAATGAGCCAATCTCAATTTTAAAAGCAAGACCTTACACTTTATTGATTTTTCTCCCCCGACCACCACATCTCTCGCTCTCCCTCCACTGTGCTCAGGATGTAGCTCTCAGAGGGGCGTTTGTACCTGTGCGTAAAGAACAGTTCGAACACAATGTTGTCTGGCATTCCAGACATTTCTGAGCTCTGAGGGAAAAGAAAGTGTGTTAAAAGCAATGAATCTTGTTTAGGACAGTCACACACTCACACCTGTGTTTTCTTCTGAGCAGACTCTTGGAAAAGTGGGCAGAGTGCAGCAGATTTACTCTGACAGCGACCTGAAAGTGGAGGTGTGCGGGACGTCCTGGACGTACAATCCAGCTGCTGTCACTAAAGTGGCTCCTTCTGGATCGGCTGTTACTAATGCTTCTGGAGGTAACACACACACATAAATACATATACTGGAGAGGATAGTAAATATTAGTATATATTTAAAACATTTTGGTCACTTATTCCCATGAACACCATTTGTGATATTTCATAGATTTAATGACTTTACTAGTATTATTGATGGAAAAGTGTGGAAAATTGTAATAACGTAGAAAGTTTAGGTGTGTGTATATATATATATATATATATATATATATATATATATAGATATAGTTTTTACCCAATATGGCTAGTTTAAAGCAATAATTATGTAATATTGCATTGATTATTATTAAAGTAATATATTAAAATGTTAAATACATTTATTAAAATTGTAATAATTTTACTGTTAAATAGAGTACTTTTTACTTTTATAGAACAACTGTAAAATTACACTGCTCATACCCATTTCTTTAGTTTCAAAAGTTAAACAATCAACCTTTTTTTTTTTTTTTTGGATAATTGCACTTAGCCATATCACAGTTATGCTGTATCATGCCGCCCTAATTTCAATATTGTGACATGAATTGATTTGCCAGAGGATGAAAGTGTTCTATATTTCAGTGGCGTTCAGTCAACTAGAAGCAGGCATCAATCCATCAGTCATCGTGTAATGTGCATGACACTATAGTCCTTCTCTGCCCTCAGAGCGCCTGTCTCAGCTCCTCAAGAAACTTTTTGAGACTCAGGAGTCTGGAGACATTAATGAAGAGCTGGTGAAGGCCGCCGCCAATGGAGACCTTGCGAAAGTAGAGGACATCCTGAAGAGGCCGGATGTAGACGTAAGAGTTCTACCATAACACACGTATTCAGACACCTTCAACGTTTCTCACATTATCACAGTTTATTTGCTATAGTTTAGAAAATGGTAATAAAATATGACAAGAACTCAAGAGTTGTCGAATCAGTTGATGTGTCACTGGTTTTGACCGTCCTTCTGTTACTGTGCGTTCACACGGACGCGAATAGCGCGTCAAAGTCACGTCTACCACGTCTAGTTTGACGCTTGACCACTTTGTGTCAAGAGTGAAACTGACGCGCGTAAAAACAAAAGTTTGGAGCGAAATTTCTGCACGTCAGAATCGAAATCCGTTGGCGGCCATTTTTTTATGTCGACCGAGCATTCATTGAGAGAGTCACCGCTCTGTATTTGCTCTGGAGAGCAGAACACCGGCGTGGGGATCATCGTCGCCGTATTTGTGTCCACTGGACCCTTTGGAGGTGAACCATTTGGCGAGTTTTACCATTTGCTCGATCCAGGAGCTGCGCCTGGATGACGGCCGGCGTCAGCGGTGCTTCCGTCTGTCCGCGTCAAACGCGTGAAACGAAATCATTCGCGCTTAATGCGCCAGATGCTCAATTCGCGCAAAATTTACACGCGAATGAGGCGTATTCGCGTCTACCGCGCCGCGCTCTACGCCTCATTTGCGCCGAAGTGTTTTTGCATTGACTTAACATTGAAATCATTCACGCCTGACGCACTATTCACGTCCGCTGTGAACGGACCATTAGACTGTCAACTGAATTATCTTGAATATCTGTCAGCTGTTAAGTTTAAAGGGTAACTAAACCCCTGGTCAGAGCCTGACTCCACCCACTGGCAATATTTGAAAGTGCTGAAAAAGTGGGCAGACCCCAGCGGAGATAGAGGGGACGAAATAGATGCTGAAACACTCTATCCTGATCGTTTTCAATACTCACAATTCCAATTCCTGACTCCCTACAGTGGTTTTGACGACACAAGATGTTTTTATACTGCCAAGGGCGTAGCTCGCGTGGTGAGCTGAAACCTGCGTACGTCATGAAGTGCGGAACATCTAATAGGAAAATTCAACTGCAGTATCCACCGTTCAACCTGAAGAGGGCAGCACTAAGACGTTTTTACACCATATATTGTAGACATGGAACACTTTATAAACAAATGCCAAAAAAGTTACTCGAATCAATGACTGGTATTAATAAAGATCCATTCTTACAGATCATTAACTAAAAAAAGTTGGTTAAGCGTAGTTACTCTTTAAGTACACAGTTTGATGATATAAACTTAGCTCAACCAAACTTAGCACAACCCACAACCACAATACTTACCACAATTGCATTAGCAATTAAAAAAAAAATAAATAAATAAAAAAAACGCTTAAGCAAAACATGGTCAGGTCAAAGTGCCAAATTTTTATACATTTTACAGGTAGTCCACTGTATGAAGAATTTTTTTGGTGTGATATGTCACGGTTTACTTTTTTTTGCTATCCTCACTTACGTTAATTAACTATAGTGTCCTGCACCCACTAGTTGACAAACAACAAAATCTGGTTTCTGAATAATTTTTGGTTTGACTGTACATTTTTCCCAGCTGTACACACCACAGGTTTCCTAACTGTATTTGCTATTTAGTCATAACTATGCCTGAATTTGCACACCCACAACAAGCTCAGTAGATTTCCATAGAATTCAAATGGATTCTACACATCCCCTGCATGTTTATTTCTTATTTTGGGTGGTGTCTATCATTTTTAACAAACCCTGCCAAATTATAGAATTTACAAGAATACTTAAAGGAAAATTAGCGTGATCCTTGTGACAAGACCCTGTTCGACTTGATCAAATAGGTGATGATTTTTACATTTTAAGTCAGAATTGCAAGTCAGAATTAAGAAACCTATATAGAAACCAACATACTTGTTTTCTTTGAACTGCGGCACCTTAAGTTTTTACCGAAATCTCACAGATTTGTGAAACATCAAGCTAAAACAATGAGTACCTAACATGCTGAAAGTATTCAACAGTAGTTTGTATGAATACATAGACCACTTTCATGCTTTAAATGAGACTGAACATGATAATCAATCGAATTTACTCTGAAAGGAAGTGTGTGCCTTCTCTCTGCATACTCTAAAGCATGGTTTGCGAACAGTTGACGAGCGTTGCTTGTGTGTGTTTCAAAATGAAAATCAATTGACCACTCCTGAAATGTCTCAAAGCACTTGGTCTCACCACAATAATGATGGGGAAGTGTAATCACCACAATAATGATATGATTGTGCCAATGGTTGGACAGCATGTGGACTACAGGGAAATAAGGGAGATGTTAATTTGAGTTTTGTTTGGTAAAAAGTGACACTAGACGCTAGAATGCGGTCCATAATGAACATGTGTGAAGGCATTGTTCCTTGAAATGTTTTAGCTGGATCCCCATGGTCTTTGAAGACTTGAAATGTGAGGGAATTTTAAAATAGGGACTTCCAGGCCAAGAAATTCTGAGCGGCAGAATGT
Source organism: Pimephales promelas (assembly GCF_016745375.1). The sequence continues at coordinate 6,056,836 of NW_024121555.1, forward strand.
GTCATAACCTCAAAATGTTTTTTTTTTTAATGATTTTTAATGATTTTTAAAGTCTTTTCTGCTCACCAAGGTATTCTCAGCATCATTACTCCAGTCTTCAGTGTCACATGATCCTTCAGAAATCATTTGAATATGATGATTGGATGCTCAAGAAACAAATAAAGTTCTCATTATCAATGTTGAGTATCAATGTATTATCAACAGTTATTTACATTTTTATATCAGGATTCTTTGATGAATAGACGGTTCAATCGAACAGCATTTATCTGAAATCGAAAGCTTTTTTAACATTAAACACTGTTGTTCAAAAGTTTGGGGTCAGTGTGAATTTTTATTACATTTTTTTGATGGAAATAAAAGAAATCAATACTTTTATTCATCAAGGATGAATTAAATTGATCAAAAGTTTCAGTAAAGACATTTATAATGTTACATAAGATTCTATTTAAAATGCATGCTGTTCTTTTGAACTTTCTATTCATCAAAGATCCCTGAAAAGAAAAAAAAATGATAATAACAATAAATGTTTTTTGAGCGTCAATCTGCATATTAGAATGATTTCTGAAGGATCATGTGACACTGAAGACTGATGCTGAATGATGCTGAAAATTCAGCTTTGATCACATATTACATTTTAAAATCAATTTAAATAGAAAACATTTATTTTAAATTGTCATAATATTTAACAATAATACTGTTTTTTTTGTTTTTGTTTTAATCAAATAAACGCAGCCTTGATGAGCAGAAGAGACTTCTTTTAAAAACATTAAAAATCTTACCGATCCAAAACTTTTGAACACCAGTGTATATCAATCTTTCCCCTCACCGTTTTGGTTTATGTTGGTGCCACGGCTGACTCTGTCCTCTACCGCCCCTCACTCGACTCGAGTAATTGCTTTGAGCAGAGGGAGGGATGGGTAGGGAAGTCAGATTGGCTTGGGTGACTGGCCAAATGATATGCTTGGCAGGACAAGACATGTCCTGCAAATACACCAGGGGCTCCAGTATTAATATTCATGCCTTTGCACACTTGTTTAGCTCACCGCAATGCAGATCACAATTAGACTCTCATGTAAACACTCATACACCTTTTTAAAGAATGACACAAAAATGCATATTGCACGATGTGATCAAATGTGTCTTTTTTTGTTCCCCAGGTGAACGGGCAGTGCGCAGGACACACCGCCATGCAGGCAGCCAGCCAAAATGGACATGTGGACGTCCTCAAACTGCTGCTGAAACATAATGTAGACCTGGAGGCCGAGGTTTGTGCTTTTCCATTGCTTTATCCGGCTCCTGAATCACCTCTGCTTCTCTGTTTACCGTTTTATTCCCCCCTAAAGATTATTACATTTAGACCAGGCCGAAATGTGCCGTCATTTAACTCTCTAAGATCTTGCTTTTCATAGTTCAAACACTTTTAAACAGAAGTTCTTGTCAAAAGTAGACCTCATGGAGCTACTTAAAGGTGCAGTAAGAGATTACTGAGAAACATTGTTGGTATTCGAGATCAACCCAATCAAACACGCTGCTCTCTTCATTGCTCCGCCCCCAAAATGCAGAACTGAGGAATCCTTTATTGAGGAATTGAATTAATTTAATAATTGATGGTCTTTACAGAGGAACTGAATCAACACTAAACTGTCTTCAGCTTTGCAGTCGAATTGGACTGTTTCTGTTGTCGCTGTGAGCTGCTTTGTAACGATCTGTATTGTATAAACACACATCACGTCTTTTGCGCGTTCAAGTTCGTTATGTAGGAGCGCGGTATGCGCTTATAATGGAAGCAACGTGGTCGCGGTACGACACGCTCGTTTTTTCCAAGTGCGTTTACGCCACATCGAGATAAAAACATCTCAACTTTAGAATGATGAATGCTAAAGTTGAATGCCGCAAGCGCACCATTAGCGCATAGTAGGTCACATGACAAGAACCAACCAGAGAGCAACCACTCTCACGGAGAATGTGGCGCGTCCAGGATTTTCTATGCGTTTTTTGGCGTTGTATGTAAATCCGGCCTAAGGGTGACTTGACTTGGCCCCCACAATCCACTTTTACAACGTTTCTCAGAAATCACTTACTGCACCTTTAACCAGCTTATAGAAATACCACTTTTCCTCGCAGTGTGACTCGTTGGATTGAGTGAAATGTTTCCTTTTGTGTCTGTTTAATGTGCTAAGGTAAATGTTAGAGACTGTTCCACAAAACAAATGCTAAAAATACTGTCCTATTCCAACTTTTATATAGAGACCGCTATAAAATAAGCCATTTGTCGGTTGATTCCCCTGGAAAGTGTAGACACTATGTCTCTATTAAAAGATTACTATTTTCAGCATCGCACACAAGTATCGCAAACATGCATCATAATAAAAATCAAATCTTAACAGTTTCTCATATTTATTTATTTATTTAGTTTTTAAACGAATGTTTCTGTATTTAGTTGTATAAAGGCTATAACCTGGCTTTGTAGGGAAAAAATAACACACACACACACACACACACACACACACAGGATGATATTCAGAGAGCAGTGTCTATTTACACTGAGCGTAAATAGCCTGTCTTGTTGGCATATGTTATTTACTTTAACTCCACCCATCAATGTCTGGTTGGGCAAAAAGGGCACATTTATTTTCGATAAAAAAATTAGAAAATATTTGAAAAGTGGATATAAAATGCCTAGCAAGTGTTTAATAATAGTGTTTATCACGTATGGTTAGGGCTGTATTGTCCCAATAAGACGTCATCCATTTAATAATTTAATCATTTACATAAATAATCATTTACACTCTGTTTATTATTTCATCCTGTTACTGTACATTACAGATACTGAGTAATGGTATCTATAAATGGCATCTAACAACTATTTGCACTTACTGCAAAGAACTGCTACTTTATACAGTGTTAATATGTATTGCTATTTTCACTTAGCATCTCGCTAAGGAAAATGGTACTATTGACACTGTAAATAGCCACTGCCGCGTTTTAACCCATGGAGTGATTTTACTATTAACTTCCGCTTATGAAATGGCATTATTGTAATAGGAATGCTAAGTGAAATAAGTCTGTTTATATTTACAAGTACTTCAGAGGCCGTTTGCCGTTTTATGAGGATAAGTTAACGTTAGCATGCAGTCAGCACATCTACTGTTTGATTATGTGCAGGGAGGGAAAAAAAACAGGACACTGGGAACATTAACATTGTTATTCAAGCCACGTGAAGGGCTCTCCGCTCACAATCACAATCAAGCCCGAATATTTATTTCCTGGTGATGTTTCAGGGGCAGAAAAGATCACACATGCTACTGTGAATGCTGTTCGCTTTGTTGCATTGAAACCATTGTTACAAACTTCCACAAATCACTTCATTCCCCTTTTCACTGGTTTTGTTTGGTTGTCCGTATATTTTTTAATCTCATGAAGGTGCAAATTAATATTATTTATATTGGCAAATATTACATACAAATATTATAAATATATACAAATTGTATATATATCTAAATGGCTATATACAACCTAAAGTTGGCAAATTCTGCAAAGTCATTCAATTATATCACTTAAACATTGCGGGGTTGTGCTCATTTTAACCAGTGTTATTTTAGTATTATTTATATACTGTTATAGGATTTATAATTTAGTAAGAGCTTATATTTTATTTAGGGCTGTCAAACGATTAATCGCGATTAATCGCATCCAAAATAAAAGTTTGTGTTTACATAATATATGGGTGCACTGTGTATAATTATTTTATATATATAAATACACACACATGCTTGACCATTTTTAAGAAATATTTTCATGTATATAGATTTATATATAATTAATATTTTATTTAAATATAAATATTGTGTATATAAATAATATTTTTTTCTTAAATATACATGCATGTGTGTGTATTTATATATATAAAATAATTAAACACAGTGCACCCACATATATTATGTAAACACAAACTTTTATTTTGCATGCGATTAATCGCGATTAATCGTTTGACAGCCCTAATTTTATTTTATTAAGTTTTTTCAAGTGTGTAAGATAATGTTTATTTCAGTTTTAGTTTATAAATTTAACTTTAACTAATTTAACTTGAATTTATGTATTACAGTCAGTTGCCAAGGAAACATTTCTAACATTCGTTAGAATTATTCATATTTTTAGTTATACATAACAATAACAACACTGATGTTAACTTTTCCTGGCTGAATGTTAACAAATCCTAGTCCCTTTATAGGAAGTTTTATGGTTTAAATGATGTTTGTATTTCTGTTAGTTTCACACTGGAATTCTTTATGAAATATTGTGATCCTGTGGAGAAAAGTCCAGTTTGGGCTTCTTGGAATGAATAGATTATTAGGCAAAGGTTCATTTATGGCTGCAAATCACTTTTAACCTCAAATTAATTAGCCATAAGATTTACATCATTATAAGGCGGTTGCTTCAGTAATGACTTCGGGTCCATAAACATTCCTCCGTGTTTTGACTTTTCTAGGCCAGTTCTAGTTGTAAAGGCTTTAAAGTCAGACGCTGCTTTAAGTGGGGAAGCTGACAGTGATTGATGTGTGACTCTTTCAGGATAAGGATGGAGACCGAGCTGTCCATCACGCGTCCTTCGGGGACGAGGGCTCCGTCATTGAGGTTCTGCAGCGAGGCGGAGCCGACCTGAACGCCAGAAACAAACGCAGACAGACGCCCCTGCACATCGCTGTCAACAAGGGCCACCTGCAGGTGGTGAAGACGTTGCTTGACTTCGGCTGCCACCCCAGTCTGCAGGTGAACGATCTGTCCAAGTGTTTTTAGCCCCCAGTGTCTCCGTACCTCTTGGTATAGAGAGTGAACCAAGAGTGTACAAGCACAACAAGAAGCTAAAGTTTAATATATATATATATATATATATATATATATATATATATATATGAAGAGTTCAGATGCAAAAGCCTCTAAGTGCCATTTGAAATTTTCTTCTAAAATGATCATTTTTATCAAGCTTGTATATTTAAGTTCAGTAATTTCACTTAAATGGCAATGAAGATTTCCTATTAATTGCCATTTAAGTGAAATTACAGTTATTTTTAACCTTTTAATTAAAAAATTAACATGTATCTAATTTTTATCCAAATGAATTGATATTTAATCAAGATCAGAATCAAATCACAAGATTTGAACTGAAATCGTGAAATTTGAATCAAGCAATAATAAAAACAGTAGCCAACCAGTTATTGTACCATGTAAACATTATAACATGTTGTCACTAAACTTAACCAAATTCTGTTTAGTTATCGAAAATTTTGACAATCACAATATACTACACCGAAAATGATCTGTGTTTAGACAAAGCATATGTTACATACTGCTTAAATGTCCCTGCTCTCTGGAAAAAAATGTTCAAAATATTTTTTTTTCATGAGCATACAAATTATTTTATACTATTGTACTGTTGAGACGATAAAAACTTTGCAGTAATGCAAATATGTCATTATTTAATTTTGTAAAAAAATATTATTTTAATTTGAAAACACTGTGCATTAAGTTGTTGTTGCTAGAGTTGATAAATACACATTTCAGCATTATCACTAATCTGTGTGCATTTTCCAAGCAAGAACCAAGCGAGTTGTCTCATGAAAAACATTTGTTTATTATATATTATATCACAATCGCAATATTGACCTCAATAATCACAATATGACATTTTATCCAAATCATGCAGCCCTAATATATTAGAGAGAGAGAGAGAGAGAGAGAGAGAGAGAGAGAGAGAGAGAGAGAGAGAGAGAGAGAGAGAGAGAGAGAGAGAGAGAGAGAGAGAGATTTGTTGGATACAAATTCAGAATTTCAGGAATAAAATGCATTGAAATGGAAAACAGTACATTTTAAATAGAAAACAGTACATTTTAAATTGTCATATTATTTTACAATAATACTGTTTTTACTGTATTTTGATAATATAAACACAGCCTTGATGAGCATAAGAGACTAACTTCAAAAACAAAAAAAGTATTAATGATTATAATTTATATTTGATAAAGGCCATTGGCAGATTTTGGACAATAGTTCAGTAATCGATATTGACCGGTGCAGAAAATCTCAAAATACCAAAATATTGCAGCAATGAGGTATTGGCTTGATTTATATTGGTTCATATCTTTTATATTTTGTAGAAAATTCAGTACATATTGTCATCTCAAGAATGATTGACGCAGTTCTTCAACACAGTCTTATATTTCAGTTTTAGCCCCCAGTAAAATGTTTTTTTTTTCATAAGCTATTGCCACAATTTTGAAACCTTTATTTGATTAGCATAGTACTGTCGCCGTTTTCCCAGGTGATTAACACTGCGGCACTAGATATTTTTTCCTCTATTCAGCAGTGAAACCGTGTATTGCAGTTTTACCATGATTCAGCGCTGCTTTGGTCAAAAGCTTAGGAAATGCCGTCACACTAAACAATGCAATGGGATGCCAGCATTTATGATCATGTTAGTATTTCTGTGGTAACGGTACATCGCAGCCTCTTTTATTCTCTGTCTGTCTGTAAATAAACCTGCTAGGCATTATATTAGCGTGTGTAACTTGAGGCTGCCTCCTACAGGACTCAGAAGGAGACACACCGTTGCATGACGCCATCAGCAAGAAGAGGGATGACATGCTCTCTGTGCTCCTAGAAGCAGGTGCAGACGTCACAATTACCAACAATAATGGCTTCAACGCGCTTCACCATGCGGCTCTGCGAGGGAACCCCAGGTATGACTTCAGATGTGGCATAACTGAAATCGGGCTTCTGTTTAGTGACAATTATGCAGCTCTGAATTCACCTCATATCTGGGGCTGGTACAGATCTAATTTGAGATCTGTGAACGCAAAAGAAATCACTTTATCTTGCAATTGATTTTTTTTTATGTCTCATACTACAGCACAATTACCATTGTAGTTTCATAAGTGGTGATGCCCACTCACATACAAACTACAGTTGGCGCTTTGATTGCTATTCTCCTAGGAGCTGTAGAAGATTCTGTGTTATCCTCCTCTTTAACACACACTTTTCTTTACTATCAGCCTGAATGTCCAGATCAAGCAGTCAAAATATGCCTTGTGGTTGTTTTAAATCTTCATGTCGTTTCCTGGATCTATGGCAAACTTTTTCCACTCTTTTCTTACTTTTTTCATGGAATGGTAGAGTAATTCCTTCTGGTGGAATTTGAAACTTGTCGAATCTCTTTGAGCTGGAAATTTAGTTTTTTTATATAACTACTGATTTGAGAACAAATGCACGTTTGAAGCTTTACAAAAAAAATATTTGTTTTTAATATGGTTATTTACAGTATATCTTAAGCTTTAGAGTGCCAAACATTTAGATTTTTAAACTTTTCTGCTGCAAATATTCTAATTAGGGCTGTCACAATTCCTTGATTTTAAAAAAATAATCATCCATTGCAATTTAACCTTATCAGTTTACCGGCAAAATACCGGAAGTGGCACAAATCCATAGATGTATACACTAGATGTCGCCTAGGGGTTCTAAGCATGCGTCAAAAACGCCGCCATCTTGGAACAGGGGTCTTGTCATTGGAAGTAGCTAGATAACGCTGCTATCTCCCCCTGTACTTTGAATTCACAGATGTTCGCACTTTTGTGCTGCGTATGGATTTTCACATGAACGAAATCTTAACTTTTTTACATGTTTTGTTGAATTTTCTCTGGACTCAATGATAAATGCATGTCTGACCGTTGGAACACTAAAAAAACCCTAGAAAATCACATTCATGACGGTTTAATGTGATTTTATTTTCGTTAGACCTTTGCCTACATTGACGCTTTTGCATTAAAGTGGAGGGGCTCCCTGTTCCAAGATGGCGGCTCTAATGACGCATTCGTTAGAATGAACTGCCGTAGCCAATGCGACATCTAGTGTATATATCTATGGCACAAATCGCAACGAACAGTTGAAACAGTTCGCATTTTTTTAAAAAGTTGAAACTCTCCCTCTGAGTTTGCATGTTTTGATGTTCTTGGTTAATAAATTGCATTGGCTGTAGCATTTCTATTGTGAAGAAGTGCCAAATATTAAGTAGATGTTTGAATTAAATGTTTTTTTTGTTTTTTTTGGACCAATATTAAACAAGGATTTGATCAGAGTGTAACAACAAACCGTTTCCGCCCTCTGCTAGCTTTGGTTATAATGTGTAATGTACATAAGTTGATTGTTTATATTATGTATATTACATCGTGTATTTGAAGAGTGTTGTTCAATAAAACCATGCTTTTGATACCTTATCTGAACCATTTATTATTGCCTCAGGGTTATTGTGCTTATGTATTTAAGTCATTTTAATGGTTATCGTTCACTTAGGTTTATTTTTTAAATAGCCCATAAAAAATTATCCGATTAATCGTCAAAATAATCGACTGATTACTTGAGAGTGACAAAAAAATCATTGGTGACAGCCCTAATTTTAATAATCCAGTGATATTTTTGCATGAACGTCCTACAACATTATATTATTCTAACGTTTGCAAGCTTCTGGGAGCATTTGCCACAGTTCTTTTATGGATTTGGAGAACTCAATTGCTTCTATCTCTTCATGTAATTCCAGACTGACTCTGTGAGATCAGATCTCTGTCTGGGCCAAACTTTCTGTTTGTTGAAATAAAAATCTGGATTATTACAATATTTGCAAATGGATTGTTTGTAAACCTAAAAGTGAGATTTCCCATTGATACACTAATAACCATTTAAAAACATTATTGTGAAGCATCTAATCTAGTAATAAGACTTTCTATAGCTCAGTGTAAATAGTATTATTGTAATTAATAAAGGATTGATTTGGTGCACCTTGGGGGTGTACCTTTTGTGCAGTACAAAATTGTTGTACAGTTCAAGTTACAAATGCCTCAGTGAAATGATCAATCTTGACTTCAATCTCCCAATGGCAATATGGGGATCCTTTTTTATTGACTGTGCGGATGAAGAACTGCCCCGGGTCAGTATTTATGGCTCGCATGTACAGTAGAGCCTTGCTTAGGAGCAGAACCTGTCCCTTCACCATCCGAAAGTCCTAGAGATATATAGCTCTCCTCCAGCTCACCATTTACTTGTATTTCTTGCACGAGCTCTTCTCAGCACTCTTTCTTGTCCCGAAGCTACTTCTAGCTGTAGAATAGACCTATGTATGCATTTACTAGCTCTGAAGACTTTTAGTTACACCCTGCTTTCAAACATTACATTTTCTTAATTTAATTTAATCCACATGCATTTCTCAGGACTTGTCTAATTGAAGACATTTGTACATGTAGCAGTAATGATAAACACATTTTAATTAACTCAAAGACACAATTTTTATCTGGCAACGCAGTATTGTCCACTCTTTCATAGTATTCCTGTTAATCCATTTTAACCAGCTGTTGAATTTAATCACAGAAGTCTTTAACATGTACTGATGTACATCCATCACTGCTTTCTCAATTGTTTAGCCTCGGGGGGCTTTAATGATTGCTTGGTGAAAAGCAAAGTACAGTCATAACCTTAAAAAAAGGAATTTTAAACATCCAGACGAATCATACAAACTTTGTTCACACACCGTCTTGGTATGTGCACTTGATTCTTTAAATTCGCACTACTTCGACAGTTAACATAACTATGTGAAACAATAAACCACCGGTTGGTTATGGCTTTTTCTATGTAGAATTTTTATTTTTATTTCAATTCATATTGAATATTCATTGAATGATCCCCATAGCTAAACATTGTAAGTTTGCACCCTGGGGGTTGTCGTAAGTGTTCATAAATTAGTTTGTATTTTCCTCCTCCTCATGTGTTTATGACAGTCCCTGGCTGAGAGCAGGACTGGTTCCTCTCAGTGACTCTCTGGATGGCTGCTGGAAGGCAGTTGTGCTCCAGCACTGTAAACAGTACAGTTAATAGCCCATGACTCATAACACTGTCCGCAAACAGGCCAACCAGACGCAGCCACTGCATAAGCCCCTATTACTACTGTACAAATGGGCCTGGTTGTTCACCGCCACATGGTGTCCCACCCTCAAATGCTGCCTCTATTACTGCTGCTTAGTTTGAGGCTTAGCCAATAGTCCCATCTAATTCTGACTGTGGAGCCCGGTGTGATAGGAACAGAATTTGGCACTTATAAAATGATTGGTCAATGAGCCGTTTTATTTGTCTGTAGAGAATATGTAGAATATGAAAGCCAATGATCAGCACAGATTATTATAGGCTGTTTGTGCCTCTGCTGTAGATCCACATTGCCAGGTGCATTACCATTTTCTTTTTTTTTTTTTTTTGTAAAAATGGAGTAAAAGTAACATTTTGAGCCAATCTGTGGATTTATTTATAGAGACCTGGGTCAAAGTTGGTCTTTTTCGTCTTGTGGTAGTTAACAAAAAAAAAAAAATCATTTTATTTTTCTGACTGCAATATTTAATTAACAGTCAAATGATTTTTTCCTAATAGGAAAAAATTATACATGCAGTTTTGGGGTCAATGGCAGGGATTATTTTTATTGTTCAAAAATACATTAAAAATGGCTGCCATGCGTACATAGAATGACTTGAATTTAACGGTACTGATTACGTACTGATCTTGATATTGTAAAAAAAGTTACTGGTATGATTTTGGTCATATTGCACACCCATAATAGTAGTAAATAATCATGATTACAATGATTCAGGTACAAAATTTCTTGCTAACATAACATTTTTAACCATAATTCAGTAGCCCTGCCCTGTGGTTTTCCACCACAATAAAAGGATTGTGCTTTATGAAATAATAATAATAATTATTAGGTTTGTGTTTTCCTTCCATTTTTGTCCTTTTCTGACCACATACCCGAGAATACAATTCGTGAGAAAGTAAACCGTATGTAGTTTAAGGCATAATCTTTTATTATTTTATGGACAAAAACTGCTTTACTTACTTACATTTGAAAAAATGACACGGCACGGTCCCTTATAAAACATGGTGCGACTTAGAAGTGGGTGATATACCGGTAGACACGATTAACCGGTAGAAATTTTGGACTATCGTATCGTGGTTAAGCTCATGTGACAGCGTCTGCTTGCATGGTCACGATAGCTTATTGTTTGCATGCGTTTTAACCATTGCGGATTAAAAACAGGTGATTTTAAACCGTTGACGCTCCATTAGCAGTGAAAGAGAACTCATTTCAGTATATGCACACTCTCTGAGAGACTGTTTCTCAGCGCTGTCTGAGAGACGTGTGACATGAAACCATGCTTATAGAGCATGTGAAAACTGATCCGAGTGATTTTGCCACCTAATTGGGCTTGAACGGTTAAATACACATACCTATGTTTCAAAGTGACCATGTATTTACAAGTAAACAGAGTCATTTATGGCTTAAGTGAATGTAAATGCATTAGTACGTACTTTGTGCAGTCGTCTTAAAGTGGCAGCATCCAAATTTACCTGCTGTCATTTATTTGTGCTAATCAAAAAATGTCAAAAGAGAGAAAATCTTTCGCTGCTCTTGAAGGAATCCCTTTAATAAGATTTTTAAAATTTTTATTTAAAATGTAAATATTTATGCAGTATTTTTAGTACAAGAGAAGTTTTTCAAGTAGGTCTATTTAATTTGTATCTTTGTTCTAATCACCTTTTTCACCTTTGTTGCCATTGGCTTTTGGCTTGCGTAGTTGGGGACATTTAATTTAATATTCAACAATATTATTGATCTGCCTGCTTTGACACCATTATATGAGAAATGAACTGAGCTGGACGATGACATTGCGGTTTTCTCCAGAGCGGATATATATATATATATATATATAAATGAACTAAATTAATAACTTTTTACAGCAAAAAATTAAACATCACTGAACTTAGTTAAGTTAGACTGTTAGACCGCTATTTTCTTCTGGAAACAAACTTTGTGACTTGACTATTGTAGTTGGTTTTCTTAGCTTTTTCTTTAACACTGTTTACTTGTCTTCAGTAAGCTGATGATATTGAAAATGGTGATAAGAATTATATTTCAATGCCATCACATTTTTTTATATCATTAAAACCTTATTTAAAGCAAAAATAACTATCGTGATATAATAAATAAAAATGTTGTCGTAAAAAATAAAATGACTCCTATTGTGACATAAGATTTTGGTTATATTGCCCAGTGCAACTCATTTATAGAAGTGAATTAATCATTCATATACTTTTTGAAAAATATATCTTAAAATGTTTTTTAGGTACACCACACTTTTAGTTAAAAATAGTAGAATCGTTTTTAAAAGCGGGAAACCAACACGAACTTAACAGGATTGAATTCACCTTTTGTTTATTGTGCCCATTTTATTAATTTTTTTGCCATTGACCCTTTTATGAGCTCATTTCGTTTGTCTCACTCAGGATTTAGGATTAATATAAGAAGTAAAGACAAAAGGTGATTTTAAAAATCCTGAAAGAAATAGTGACCAGGTACAGCACTTAAAACATACATCATTACATATAAATATGAACCTAAAATCTTGATGTTGGAAAAAAAAAAAAAAAAACTACCTCTGTATATAATGGAAATGGATGGAGGTGCAGAGCAGGTTCAGCATGACATGGTGGCAGATCAGCGTAATTATGGGTGAAATTATGATGCAGCCTTGCCATCCATGTGACTGAGGGAAGGATGCTGCTCTGATGCAGAGGAGAGGGAGGTTCACACACCGCATGCCTGCGCTGCGTCAGTGTGCCAGGGGGCCATAATTGGTGGACTCTCTCTGTATATGATTTGTGTGTACAACCCCCCACACTTAGAATCATCTGGTTTTCATCCCCACTCCCGTCTGCAGGCAGAGAAGGGTTACCGAGAAGCACTCAGGCGACCGTTCCCGCATGTGTCGCAGTGAGCATGTGCTGCAACTGCTCTCCTCCCCACTCCCTTGACTTTCTTTTCTTATGTGGATGTCAGTCCTCCTCTGCTTAGCCCAACTTTACACCCCCATTGCGTCACAGTACCTTCTTTTCATATCTTGTCTTTGCCTGCTCTCTGATGGTGACTGACACATTCATATTTTAACCCACTCTTTAAAAACACAAACTTGTAAAACCAATGCTTGTAAAATTTTATTTCTTAAAAAAGAAAAGAAAATGTTGAAAAATGTTCAGCTTGTAGAAAAGGCAGTCACAATACATAGTATTAACATTTATTAAAATAAACTTTTTCTTTGAAATTGAACTATGTCATCTCGGTTTCCTGCGGAAGCAAAAAAAAAAAAAAGGCAGGATAGAAACAATTCATGTTGTCATCAAAGCATAGCTACAGCTGGTTGAAGGGGACCAAATCCATTGAAGAGGTGATTTGGTTCCATTTTACCAGCTTTAGCAAAGCATTGTGGTTTGCTGTTAATGAGACTGATAGGAATCACCTTATGTGACCCTGTTTTATAACCTCAAGCAGTTAAACTTTGTGTAACATGTCAAGCAATGTCGCATGGGCTCATTTCAGACTGTTTCTCTATACTTATCCAATAATACATTTCACTGCACTCCAGAGGTTTTCTTTATCGTTATTAAAAAGAGAGAGAATCGTGCTCAGTGAAAAAGATAATAATCCATCATGGTGCACTCAAATCGAGTGTCCACAAGTACAGCTGCTGATGGATTAAGCCTGCCGAGGGCAGAGTGTCGCTTGGGCGATCAAGATGTCAGCATGTGCTGTTTTTTTTTTTTGTAGTTGTCACTTTCTAAAATTTAAAAAGATTCAGTCATACTCGGCTACATTACTGGGCTAATTTGTGGTGGGAGCGCCCCTGAGACTGCTCGTGTGGTAATGCTGAAATGACTAACACAGATATTTGTACCACATGTCAGTCACAATCCGAGGGAGAAGCAACTCCACCAGACAATTCGGTGAGCTCAAGTCAAAGCGTTGTTTTATAACACACAGTTTAGCTCCTTAGCAGGTGGCCATCTGAGAGTGTAAGCAAGGGGTCATTGCTGCTCAATATGGCGCTCATTAAACCGGGGGCAGTAAAGTGCTATTTTACTCCACAGATCCCCCTCCCTGCATCACACGGACACTTGCTTGCGGCATTCTGGACAAAGTTCGGCCCCTAAATACACTGGCCATAAGAGGGCAAAAGCCAGGGATAGCAGCTGAACATTTGATAATGTCAGCATCTGCTGTGGGTGTCACTCAGGCTGGGGTTGAGGGCGAGAAAGAGGGAACACAGCCATACGACTGACAGGAGCGAACCATACAGCAAGCGGTGCACAAAAATGGAAAGAGCACAGCCCTACAGAGGACAGACGGGAGTGTCTGACATTCAGAAAAATGGGCCACAAGCTCTCCCAGGCTCCAGTCATGACCAAAAACCCTTACAATGCGTCAATTACATTTTTCCTGGCCTGTAACGGGAGGTTTAAAACGGAAGTGTTTATCGGACAAGAAATTGCAGGTGCACTCTGACCTTAGTCATCACCACGAATCAAATATTACCTCAACAGATAGATGACGCGGTGCACTGCCAAATGCTTGAAGTAGGTTCATTAGAATCCTTAAGTGCAACTGTCCTTGATTACCTTATCCCCTCACACATCACCTGTTGATCAGCTTTAAAGTTCAGTTTTGTTCTACTCAGGCATTCATTCTATTGTTCACAGTGATTGCTATTGTAACCTGCTGCACACCAATAGACCAACAAATGAAAGGGAACATGCTTGGATGTCCTCCTCTGAAGGCCTCCGTCTACATTTTGTAAAGGACAATTGGAATCAGCTGACAGGCAGACCCCCTCTGATCCTGCATTGTCACTTTTCCATGCTCTAATCTGACTACTCTGGTCCAGCAAAGCTTTTGGCAAGCCTAGCAAACATGAACAATAGGGGCATGAACGGGTGGCAGGGTGAAACAGACCACCGTACTATCCCGCAATGTGAGAGAAGCTTCCTTTTAATAGCCGAGTGCTGCTCACCTTTATGGAACTGTTACCTCAGCAGCTTCCTTGTAGCAAGATTACCCAGAGTTGTCCCAAACTTAGCCTCTCTAGACAAGTTTGAAACTATTTTGGTATTAATGGTTCTGGCGTATGCCGCTCCTGCAGTACAGGATCTTGGTTGCAGCTGGCCACAAATCAAAGCCTAAAATGCCGCAAACTCCAATAATGAAAGGAGCTCCTGTTCCTATGGCGATGTCTCGGGCCGTCATTGGATCTTTAAGGTCGCAGCGATTAAACCCATTCCGTCGCCAAGAAAGTGGGCCCTACAATCCATTGTTTTAATGTTTGTTTACCTGCAGCATGCCATAAGCTTGTCAATTGCTGAATTAGGGAGGGGTTGGTGTGGATTGCTGGTGAAGTCACTAAAAGAGCAGCGACTTCTCTCAGAATCCACTCTGCACTCCAGTTACAAAATTACATGTACCAAAATTCAGTGATGTAGAGAATCATGGCAAAGTTTATAAACTGAGGATCAGTGCCTGACCAAGAATACATACTTCTTTACATTCCATAGCTGTTATATGTTCATATGGGCACATAAAGAAGTATGTACACCAAGTAGGCAGCCCCCGACACAGCTGAGTTTCCTTACCTTTTCTGATTTGATGTTTGGTTAGCGCAGCCCTTATATAAACCAAAAGCATATTTAATCACCGTCGGTAGATCAGTGGCAATTCTTTTAACCATTCTGCAGAATGTAGTGGATTAGCATTATACACAACGTCACTCTCACAGTTTCTTTAGGGTCATGCTTTCTTTTGCCCCATCCCAACACTGTGTTACCAGTATGCATTACACATGTTGGCGTTCACGCAGTATTGGATCTTCTGTTGACCTCTGAGAGTGTGGGGTATCCATAGGTTAAGTTGGAAAAGAACAGTGCCATAGGTTTCTTTTGGAAAAAAAAGTTTAGTCTTTTTCTGTAATTGGTAAAACTTGTCCTCTTCCACCCTCGTAGCCTGTATATTTCTTTTGCTCTCCGTGAAAGTTCAAAGGACATGTTTAAAAAGTTGTAACACTGTCCTCAACACAGTATGTATCTCCTTTCTCCCTGTTTCCGTGTGGTTGTCCGTTCTTTAACCACATTCTCAGTTGAATGTCAGCCTGGTTGCTGAGGTCCAAAAATGAGGTTGATCCAAGTGGAACAGGAAGCTATTGTGAGCAGGATTTGGGCTTTAGCCACACAGACCAGGCCAGAGGTCACATGCAAGAGCTAATGCCCACTCAGCAATAGTGATTTGGAACTAGTGTGCTGATTCTTCTTTCCTTTTTCTTCTCTTTTTAACCTCTTCCTGCAACCATACCTTTTTTCCCCCGAGTTGACCTCGGTCTGTTCGTTCTAGAAGCTTCTCTAGAGCTCTAATGCTATGTGCTAGAGATCAATAACTGTTTGCATGGCAGCATGAAATGTTCAGTAGCTCTCTAATGAATCTTTGCTCCAGCTCCACACATTCCACAAGTCTACACCGCCCTGTCTCATCCCCCTCCTCTCAGGAGCCTATCCAATACCAGGCCAAAAGGAGAGGCGCATGGGTGGAAATATAACAGAACACTTAGACAGGCTATTCTGAGCAGGGGTGGAAATCCTGGGTGAGTTTGGTGCTTGACGGGGTTAGATATGATGGCGAGGTATGGCTGGACTCCAGTGTTAGTAAAGATTTAGGGATGAGTGTGTTGAGAGGGGGAGATGGCACTGCAGCACTACAGCCCTGCCCCTGCCTAATGATTGGAAAGCATGCAGAGAGAAATTGGGTTACTACCCTTGGTGTTGTGGGTTCACTCACTGACACACATATCAGCAGCCCTCCCCGGAGAATTAATATGCCACCACGTCTGTTTTTTTTTCATCAGTCCGATTCACCCCCCCACCTGGCCTGAAACTCGCGCCTCACCGTGACACCAACGTCCCTTCGTGGCTGGCGTACACCTGTCCCCCTTGTAGTTACAGAAGTCTTGAATCACCAAACATGGTTCCAGTAATTTGAGCAGAAATGAGTGTTGGCGAACCATCCCGACAGTCGTATTCCATACGAAAGTGGCTCGGAGTGAAAAGATCCAAGACAAATGCTGCATGTTTCACGAGCAGGGAGTTTCAGTTACTGAGTCCGTCTTTTAGATGTCTTCCGTGCTGCAGCCACGAGGAGGTAATGAACCAGAGAGTGCTGTGCTGCAGCAGCCTGACCAGCACTGGAAAAGCAAGAGACACGGAGAGAGTGAGGTAGGGCACGAGAGCAAACGAGTGAGCAAGTGACGGTATTCTAGCGAGCAAAGCAAGCAAATCCATGCAGAGGACAGCAACTTTCCCCCCCGTTCCACCTACACCTGTCTGTCGGGCTGTTTCACACTTACGTTTCCTGCTATGTGTGGTGTTCCCAGAGAAGTAGTTTTTCCCCTTGCTGCTGCAGAGCTGTAAATTCCACTCCCTCTCACCGACCACGCGCTTGACCCCCTAGTGCATCCAAATCGAAGAAGAAAAGGCAGAGACGCCAGTGCGGACCAGCCGGCATGGGGGGCGAACTCCCGTCCGGAGGGAGGAAGGCACATGGAGCATATATTACCTGTCAGCTCAGTTTCCTCTGCTCTCTGCTCCTCCCTCTTTCTTCTCTTCTGTGTGTGAAGAGCCATAATGACCTCCAGAGCTCTCCAGCTGCTGCAGCCATCGCATGCCTGACTCGCTGATTCAGCTTCTCTGACAGGGGGTTGGGGAGGGAGGGGGGTGTACTGAACGTGTGGTGTGGAGAAGAAACAAGAGTGGTAAAGCGGGAGGGGTGGAGCCGGGTGAAGAAAGCATACTCACGGCTTACATTTAGGCAGGGGATAGACATCATGCTGACACGAGGAGCTGTCGTTGCTGCTCTAAAAACGGGCAGAAAAAAACTGCAGCACTTTCACCCCCTCCTCCCTCCCATCTCTAGCATGTGCATTCTCAGTGAATTCTGTGAAGATGTGCATGACTGCTTGAGCTCTCTCTCTCTCTAGCGCTTTAGTGTTTTGGTTTTAGGGTTTAGTTTATTTCTGCTCTACATTTTGAAACGGCAGTTTTACACTCAAGCCACTGCCTTCTATATTTCCTTTTTTCATTTCATAAGCAAAATTTATAAAGTGGAAAAGTAGCTGTTCTAATTTGGAAACAAATGTACGTCAACAATCCACCAAGCAAGCTTGCAGATACCTGTTTTTAATTCAAAACCATTTTTACACTTTTCTTAGTAAACCTTATCTAAGGTGTTGCTTTCAGAAACTCTCAATGATGTTCTTGAAGGTGAACGAAGAGCCGCTAGTCACAAAACGAGCCAGCTTTTGCACTTTTTACCATGGGAAGAGTTGGAAAACCAGCTCCTCTTTAGTATCTTGTTCATCTCCCTGTGACCATATTTAGTCAACCAGTGCAAGAAATAACCCCCCTCCTCGCACCGAGGCAGCTGTCCCCCTACAAGCTCTGGGAAGTATCCCGTCCAGCTTTCCACCTATCGATTGTGCATTCAGCAAGGCAAGTAGCTAGCCTGCGTTAGCGCAGCACAGCTTTGCTGGCCTGCTATTCGCTGTGTTATTTTTAGTAGCACCAAATAAAGTGGTCTCTCATGGTTCCACTTATGTTTCCCTCACTCCTTTCCCCTCCCCTGCTTTTCTAACACCCAGGCTCTCCTCCCCTTACTCTCTCCATCTAAACACTTCGTACTCTCGGTTCTCTTTTAAATAGTGCCGGAACATGCTGCATATGGCAGATCTTGCCTATCCTCGACACTATACTTAGTAACATACGCATGTTACGTTTATGAAAAGTCTATAGAGTACTGGAGTGTAATTTGGATCAAACCTGTTACAGTGTTTTAAAGTACACTAGCTTATCTGCAGCTGTCGAACTTGTATTGAACATATGATTTAACTTGGTTCTTGGATATTCCCATTATCTAGTGTGATGTCTCTGTTTAATAATTTAAATCTTTAGCTGTAAATTGTCCTGAGGCTTCTCCTCTCCCATAGCTTACAGCAGTGTTGGGCAAGTATCTGAGGATAAGAGTTTTTTAACATTTTAATAAATCACTAAAAACATATCTCTTGATAAAAAAACAAATTAAAAATTTAAAAAATCAATCCGCAAGATTGTATAATACTTGCAGAACACTTTCTAATCAAGTCTTTTTTTTAAATTATGAAATACTGTTCAATTAATTCACAGTCTGGCGTATTGGCATTCAAATGCTGTCTGTATTTATGGGTGTTATGGAAATTGACTATTTGCCAGGTGTAATGCACTCTGAGTAATACATCAGCTTGAGGCCGAACTCTCAGCCAAACAGCACAATTGAAAAAGACAAAATTTATAGTTCGTGGGACTGCTTGCAGCTAGGGAACCACAAATTCATGAAAATTTAAAAACATCACCCAAAAGCTGGGACCTGAAAAAAATTAATCTTCAAAAAAGTCACCCCTCATTGAAATGTCAAAAAAACAAAAAAACAAAAACAAAACAAGAATAGGGGAGTTTTTAGCTTAAATTGCCCATATTATGATTCTCCTACAACAGGTTTACATGCATCAAAGGTCAAACAATTGTTTCATTTCCTCATAAAGTAAAAGAGAATTTTACCTGCCCAACCGGATAAGTAGCCGGATTAGAACATCAATAACAAAATAATAATGATAATAACTTGGGAATCACTAAAACGAGAGAAATTCTGATTTTATTATATTTATTGTAAAGGCCAATTTATACTTCTGCGTAGGGTGAGCGCAGTAGGTACAGCGTAGCATACGCAGAGACGCGTCCCATACCGCGTACCCTTCGCCGTAGCCTGACGCGCACCTCCTCAAAAATGTAACTACACGTCGCGACGACGCGGACCGCAAGATCTGTGATTGGTCGTCTTGGTAGCATCGCATTTCCTCCTACGCATTTCCGCACGTGCCTTCTCACGCATTTCCACACGTACCATCTCCTCCGACGTCTTCTCTCATTTCTGCCTTTCAGTTTTAGTAATTTCACTAAAATTAACTGTTTTTCCAACTCAATAAGCTCCAAGTCCAACATGATCCGCTCTCTTTCAGGCTTGTAATAACCTAGCCGCACCTCGGGGAATGTAAACAGTGGAACATTAAAACCCTCCGCCGCCAACTAGCGTTTCGGAGCAGTACTGCAGAGCAACCAAGACCTGAACGCAGAAGTATAAATGCTCACAAAGGCGTCGCCTACGTGCGTAGCCAACGCCGTTCAGAACGGCGTACCCTCGACGCAGAAGTATAAATTGGCCTTAAGTTACGATCCATTGTGGATAATAAATGTATTACTGACGGTAAGGTTGTGCTGTTGACGCTTATGCAGCCTCTTGAGGAGAAATCTACACAAATGACTCAGTTAACAACATACTGCCTATAAAAAAATTCAATAAACAGTTCAAATGAAGTCATTTACTTTTTTTTGTTCAGTTTCAGCAGCGAAAATAGTTCCAAACAAAAATCAGTCTCACAGGAACACTCATCCTGTTTTCATTGCTGAATGATTCACCATTTTGAATGAATCGGTTGAGTCAAAGATTCAATGACCCATTCATAAACATCTGTCTCATTCTTGAATAAATCAGCCGTTTGAACAAATCGATGGAATGAATGAATCATTGAATCACTCATTTAAGACGGTCGCCAGCCACTACTTGTGGTGGTTTAGTATTATGTTTAAAAGTAGCATCATTCTTTCCAACGTTTCTTATTTGTATATTTAAATCAATTTATAACATTGTTTTATGTAGTTATAATTTTTGAGTGTAAATTATTTCATTTGATCAGCCCTACCTCAGGTAACAGCCCTATAGCGTCTTATTATTCTAAATAATTGAATTTATTGATCAAATTTAGGAATTTAAAATGAAAGATGAAGGATACATTTAATAATATTGGGGGAGGGGGTGCCCTTTAAAGGTGCAGATATTACAATATGCCGATTAAAATATATCAAAAGTGATTGAACACTGATGAGAATATTGCTTCAGAATAAATTAACACACACACACAAAATCCTTTTTTACTCGGAAGTGAATGACAGATTTGAAAAGGCAGATTCGGACAAGTGAATGACAAGCACATGAAAAGTCGAGCACATCACCACATTTTCAATGATTCTCAAATGACTTGTCAGATGAATCAATCTCTCCTTTCCGCGAGCTACTCTGCTCTGATTGGCCAGACAGTTCAGTCTGTTGTGATTGGCTTACCGTGTACAGTCGAAAACAAAAACGTCCATTGTTATAACGTCAGCTCTGCTTGTCCTGAGGCTTCCTACACTGTAAACAGAACACAGTAACGGACAATGACATCGATTGTACCATATCAATGCGAGCACGAATCCGATGATGAAACACTGGAAGGACTAGTTATTGAACCCTCTAATATATAACAGTAAAAACGTTGAAACGCAATGTCTACATTAGCCATGCAGTTGCGTGAATGACCGATGAACGTTGGTAAAACAAATCTTGCTCCACGTTTAATCTTTCCTCAAAGTAGTGAGAACGACAGACAATCTGCATTAGTAGACACAGTTAATAGTTCAGTAAGACAGTGATAAGTTAGCAGGAGACCAACATAATTTAAAACTCAAAACGAATAATTTTTAACTCCATCTTTCAAGAGCAAGCAGTTTACGAATCCTGCACTGAACTCCGAGATTTGAGAAGCAGTCGTCAGTACAATAAAGGAAACGCAGCAAAAGTTTAGGATTACACTGCTGTGGTATCGTGGTAAAGATGAATTTTAACCACTGATTCTTCACATGCTCGTCCTTGGGCAGTGGGAAAAAAAACTGGCTTTACCTTCACATTGTAGCACACAGCAAATTCTCGACATAATGCTGTCCAGCACCCACAGGAAGTTTTTCCTGGTTTCTGCGCGCGCAAAAAGTTGGCGGGCAATATGCTAATGTTTCGTCTTGACGTCACAACTAAACGGTTTACGAAGTGCACTTTCAGATTTAATTCTTTGCAGGATTTTTCGTTCACTTAGAGCTATGTTACACAACATGAAATTTCATTTTCAAAATCCATAATAGGGCCCTTTAAGGGGTTTTCAACTAAAAATGTAAAAAAAAATTATGCTTTTTTTGTTGTTGGTTTTTTTTGGCTTTTTCGTTTTTGGTGGATGAAATCCAGAAATTTTCAAAACGGTTTTGAAAGTGAAAGTTTTTTGAAAAAGGTTTCAGTGTAAACAATAAAAATTAATCTGTGAAAACGATGACATCATGCACATGCGTATTTCGTGTTCAGTCTCTAGTGTATCATCGCCATCTAATGGCCTGGCAGCAGAATGCAGCACTTTTTATATCGTTTTGACAATGGTGTCTTCTGTATGCTGAAAACTCGAAGGAGTACCGTTTCAGTTTTAAGCATATCGTTGTCGTGTAAGCACACCCTAAGTTTCAATAGTGAGAGGTTGATGAGCTTTGCCGTGACAAACATGAGGAAGAATACCTAAGCCTAATGCCTCCATCAGTGAGGTGATCTATTGGTCTAGTCAGCCGTTTTTTAAGTCAATAGTCTCTTGAGTTTAATTCCACTCATTCTGGGATAGAGGAAGCATACTATGCATACTGTATAAATGTGGGCCATCTAGTTTCCTCCTCTCAGTCATAAATTGTGAAACTTTTGTTGAATAGGTTATCGATCAGAGAAAGCAGGGCCACTAATTGATGACTCCTTGTATTCTACTTCTCATCTGCAGTTTTAGACAAATTGTTCTACATTGAACAGTGGCTGAAATACTACTGTGCCTGTGCCCATTGTAGAGATCCTGGTTCAACTTTCCGGATTACAGTTCAGGTGGTTGTGAAAATGTAGATTAATTGTTTGAGTGAATCTCATATTTTCACCTATTCAAGTCTATTTATTTAGGAAAGGTGGCCTAAATAAGTTGCATTTTAAATGCTAGAGGGCAATTTAGACTTCACAACACCATAAGGTGCAGTATAAAAAATTGTGTATCCAAAAATTACATTTATTATTGAGAAAATTGAGAAATGAGAATCTTTTTTGAGCCATAGAGCCATACTGTGTGCTTACATTTGCTATAGTTCACTGCAAATGTGGCACAGTTTAGATTTCCAGCCACGATCTGACTCAGCTTTACCTCGGACAGTCAGTGTTTTGACCGGATGCACCACCCATGGGTAATTCTCTGTAGTTTTGAAAGCTGTCCCGGAAGTGCTGAGATCGGGGACCTCTGTAACAAGAGATCTCATCAATCACACTATTACCTGACAGGCTGAATGGTGAAAAGTATTGAGTTAAGCAGGGCTTTTAATTACTATGGGCCTTGGAGTCTGCACAAAAAGACAAATTACTTTTCTAATGTTATTTGTCCGATTAATTTTGGCACAGCTCTTAAGTCTAGATGCGACTGATTACAAACAGCAGACCTGTTTGATTTCTTATTTGGCATTGAACATCAACTAAAGGTTGGCGGATGACTCAAAACATTTGGTTTTAATCGTTCTGTATCAAAGACACCTTCACTTCGCCGTATCATCTTGTGCTTCCCGTATTGAGTGTACTTAAAACACTATCCTTCAGTGGTTTTTTTTCTTTCTCCCTCGTTCCTCGTCCTTTAAGCATTCCATCATGGAGTGGGTAAAGCTGCTGAGCGGCAGACGGCATAAAAGTGATTTATGGAGGGCCGACCTGAGTGCTGTCGGGGGGAAGCCTGTGCCAGCCGGTCTCTCAGCTCCTCACCATTGTTCCACTCAGCCCCACTGCGGCTGTACCATGGCTCGACTCTGAACTCACATCTCAGCGCCAAACCCCCTACACATTTACTGTAAGACCCAACAGTAGAGAAACAGCACAGTATGAGCAACATTGGAATATTGCAAACAGAACTACCGGTCCGAAACGTTTTTTTGCCATCTAATTTTTTTAAACCGTATAATTTTTTTTTAGGGGAATCAATTGAGCAAATACAAAAGAAAATCTATTTGTTGGAGCTAATAGCCTCATTAGCAATGCTTTGGACGAACAGAGTTCGAATCTTGCTTCTTTCCACTTCTTTCTTTCGTTTTTTTATTTTAATTTTTTTTAACGTCACATCCGTAAACAAAGAGATAGTCCAGATAGCAGAAAACAGCAGTCAAACCAAAAATTATTCAGACACCAGATATCATTTTTATATATTTTTTACTGGGTGCAGGACACTATAGTTCATTTAAGTGAGGATACCAAAATAAATTCTTCATATAGTGGGCTACCAGTAAAATTTATACAAATTTGGAACCAAAAATTATTCCGACACTTAATAGGCTGACCATGACCATGTTTTTGCTTAATTGTTTTTTTTTTTTTCTTTAATTGCTAATGCAACCTTTTTACACCAAAGACTGAACAGAATGAAGCATTGCTTGGTTATTGGTTGAGCTAAATTGATATTATCTTATTGTGTGTACTTAAACTTAAACAGCTGATATTCAACAATTGACAGTCTAACAGAAAGA
>NW_024121555.1:6081758-6137665 GCF_016745375.1 Pimephales promelas
GCAATCTAGGGTGTGGCCTGTGTCCCACCCACCACGACCTTACAGGACACACCCTAGACCTAACGCCAAGTGTTAACTTGAGGTGAACTGCCAGCTCTGCCCATATATGAAAAAAACTATATCTGGTATTAGTTGCGCTTTGTCATTTGAAAATGTGTTTGACTTTAATTACAAACGTAACTATATGACGACTTTTTATTTCACCGTTTTTTGTAAACAATTGTTTGTCGTTTTTGGCAATCTAGGGTGTGGCCTGTGTCCCACCCACCACGACCTTACAGGACACACCCTAGACCTAACGCCAAGTGTTGACTTGGGGTGAATTGCCAGCTCTTCCAATATATGAAATAATTATATTGTAAACAATTGTTTGTCATTTTTGGCAATCTAGGGTGTGGCCTGTGTCCCACCCACCAAAACCTTACAGGACACACCCTAGACCTAACGCCAAGTGTTAACTTGGGGTGAACTGCCAGCTCTGCCCATATTTGAAAAAAAACTATATCTGGGTATTAGTTGCGCTTTGTCATTTGAAAATGTGTTTGACTTTAATTACAAATTTAACTATATGACGATTTTTATTTCACCGTTTTTTGTAAACAATTGTTTGTCGTTTTGGCAATCTAGGGTGTGGCCTGTGTCCCACCCACCATGACCTTACAGGACACACCCTAGACTTAACGCTAAGTGTTGTCTTGGGGTGAACTGCCAGCTCTGCCCATATATGAAGCTCTGCTCATATATGAAATAATTATATTGTAAACTATTGTTTGTCGTTTTTGGCAATCTAGGGTGTGGCCTGTGTCCCACCCACCACGAATTTACAGGATACACCCTAGTCCTAACGCGAAGTGTTGGCTTGGGGTGAACTGCCAGCTCTGCCCATATATGAAAAAAAAACGATATCTGGGTATTAGTTGCACTTTGTTATTTGAAAATGTGTTTGACTTTAATTACAAACGTAACTATATGACGACTTTTATTTCACCGTTTTTTGTAAACAATTGTTTGTCGTTTTTGCTAATCTAGGGTGTGGCCTGTGTCCCACCCACCACGACCTTACAGGACACACCCTAGACTTAACGCCAAGTGTTGACTTGGGGTGAACTGCCAGCTCTGCCTATAAATGAAATAATTATATTGTAAACTATTGTTTGTCGTTTTTGGCAATCTAGGGTGTGGCCTGTGTCCCACCCACCACGACCTTACAGGACACACCCTAGACCTAACGCCAAGTGTTAAATTGGGGTGAACTGCCAGCGCTGCCCATATATGAAAAAACTATATATGGGTATTAGTTGCGCTTTGTCATTTGAAAATGTGTTTGACTTTAATTACAAACGTAACTATATGACGATTTTTATTTCACCGTTTTTTGTAAACTATTGTTTGACGTTTTTGGCAATCTAGGGTGTGGCCTGTGTCCCACCCACCACGACCTTACAGGACACACCCTAGACTTAACGCCGAGTGTTGTCTTGGGGTGAACTGCCAGCTCTGCCCATATATGAAGCTCTGCTCATATATGAAATAATTATATTGTAAACTATTGTTTGTCATTTTTGGCAATCTAGGGTGTGGCCTTTATCCCACCCACCACGACCTTACAGGACACACCCTAGACCTAACGCCAAGTGTTGACTTCCGGTGAACTGCCAGCTCTGCCTATAAATGAAATAATTACATTTGTAAACTATTGTTTGTCGTTTTTGGCAATCTAGGGTGTGGCCCGTGTCCCACCCACCACGAATTTACAGGATACACCCTAGTCCTAACGCGAAGTGTTGACTTGGGGTGAACTGCCAGCTCTGCCCATATATGAAATAATTATATTGTAAACAATTGTTTGTCATTTTTGGCAATCTAGGGTGTGGCCTGTGTCCCACCCACCAAAACCTTACAGGACACACCCTAGACCTAACGCCAAGTGTTAACTTGGGGTGAACTGCCAGCTCTGCCCATATTTGAAAAAAAAACTATATATGGGTATTAGTTGCGCTTTGTCATTTGAAAATGTGTTTGACTTTAATTACAAATTTAACTATATGACGATTTTTATTTCACCGTTTTTTGTAAACAATTGTTTGTCGTTTTGGCAATCTAGGGTGTGGCTTGTGTCCCACCCACCACGACCTTACAGGACACACCCTAGACCTAACGCCAAGTGTTAACTTGGGGTGAACTGCCAGCGCTGCCCATATATGAAAAAACTATATATGGGTATTAGTTGCGCTTTGTCATTTGAAAATGTGTTTGACTTTAATTACAAACGTAGCTATATGACGACTTTTATTTCACCGTTTTTTGTAAACAATTGTTAGTCGTTTTTGGCAATCTAGGGTGTGGCCTGTGTACCACCCACCACGACCTTACAGGACACACCCTAGACCTAACGGCAAGTGTTGACTTGGGGTGAACTGCCAGCTCTGCCCATAATGAAATAATCATATTGTAAACAATTGTTTGTCATTTTAGCAATCTAGGGTGTGGCCTGTGTCCCACCCACCACGACCTTACAGGACACACCCTAGACCTAACGCCAAGTGTTAACTTGGTGAACTGCCAGCGCTGCCCATATATGAAAAAACTATATATGGGTATTAGTTGCGCTTTGTCATTTGAAATGTGTTTGACTTTAATTACAAACGTAGCTATATGACGACTTTTATTTCACCGTTTTTTGTAAACAATTGTTAGTCGTTTTGGCAATCTAGGGTGTGGCCTGTGTACCACCCACCACGACCTTACAGGACACACCCTAGACCTAACGGCAAGTGTTGACTTGGGGTGAACTGCCAGCTCTGCCCATATATGAAATAATCATATTGTAAACAATTGTTTGTCATTTTAGCAATCTAGGGTGTGGCCTGTGTCCCACCCACCACGACCTTACAGGACACACCCTAGACCTAACGCCAAGTGTTAACTTGAGGTGAACTGCCAGCGCTGCCCATATATGAAAAAAACTATATATGGGTATTAGTTGCGCTTTGTCATTTGAGAATGTGTTTGACTTTAATTACAAACGTAACTATATGACGACTTTTATTTCACCGTTTTTTGTAAACAATTGTTTGTCATTTTTGGCAATCTAGGGTGTGGCCTGTCTCCCACCCACCACGACCTTACAGGACACACCCTAGACCTAACGCCAAGTGTTAACTTGAGGTGAACTGCCAGCGCTGCCCATATATGAAAAAAACTATATATGGGTATTAGTTGCGCTTTGTCATTTGAGAATGTGTTTGACTTTAATTACAAACGTAGCTATATGACGACTTTTATTTCACCGTTTTTTGTAAACAATTGTTAGTCGTTTTTGGCAATCTAGGGTGTGGCCTGTGTACCACCCACCACGACCTTACAGGACACACCCTAGACCTAACGGCAAGTGTTGACTTGGGGTGAACTGCCAGCTCTGCCCATATATGAAATAATCATATTGTAAACAATTGTTTGTCATTTTTGGCAATCTAGGGTGTGGCCTGTGTCCCACCCACCACGACCTTACAGGACACACCCTAGACCTAACGCCAAGTGTTAACTTGGGTGAACTGCCAGCGCTGCCATATATGAAAAAAACTATATATGGTATTAGTTGCGCTTTGTCATTTGAGAATGTGTTTGACTTTAATTACAAACGTAACTATATGACGACTTTTATTTCACCGTTTTTTGTAAACAATTGTTTGTCATTTTTGGCAATCTAGGTGTGGCCTGTCTCCCACCCACCACGACCTTACAGGACACACCCCTAGACCTAACACAAGTGTTAACTTGGGGTGAACTGCCAGCTCTGCCCATATATGAAAAAACTATATATGGGTATTAGTTGCGCTTTGTCATTTGAAAATGTGTTTGACTTTAATTACAAACGTAACTATATTACGACTTTTATTTCACTGTTTTTTGTAAACAACTGTTTGTCGTTTTTGGCAAACTAGGGTGTGGCCTGTGTCCCACCCACCACGACCTTACAGGACACACCCTAGACCTAACGCCAAGTGTTGACTTGGGGTGAACTGCCAGCTCTGCCCATATATGAAATAATTATATTGTAAACTATTGTTTGTCGTTTTTGGCAATCTAGGGTGTGGCCTGTGTCCCACCCACCACGACTTTACAGGATACACCCTAGACCTAAACCAAGTGTTAACTTGGGGTGAACTGCCAGCTCTGCCCATATATGAAAAAAATTATATTTGGGTATTAGTTGCGCTTTGTCATTTGAAAATGTGTTTGACTTTAATTACAAACGTAACTATATTACGACTTTTATTTCACTGTTTTTTGTAAACAACTGTTTGTCGTTTTTGGCAAACTAGGGTGTGGCCTGTGTCCCACCCACCACGACCTTACAGGACACACCCTAGACCTAACGCCAAGTGTTGACTTGGGGTGAATTGCCAGCTCTTCCAATATATGAAATAATTATATTGGAAACTATTGTTTGTCGTTTTTGGCAATCTAGGGTGTGGCCTGTGTCCCACCCACCACGACCTTACAGGACACACCCTAGACCTAACGCCAAGTGTTAACTTGGGGTGAACTGCCAGCGCTGCCCATATATGAAAAAACTATATATGGGTATTAGTTGCGCTTTGTCATTTGAAAATGTGTTTGACTTTAATTACAAACGTAGCTATATGACGACTTTTATTTCACCGTTTTTTGTAAACAATTGTTTGTCGTTTTTGGCAATCTAGGGTGTGGCCTGTGTACCACCCACCACGACCTTACAGGACACACCCTAGACCTAACGGCAAGTGTTGACTTGGGGTGAACTGCCAGCTCTGCCCATATATGAAATAATCATATTGTAAACAATTGTTTGTCATTTTAGCAATCTAGGGTGTGGCCTGTGTCCCACCCACCACGACCTTACAGGACACACCCTAGACCTAACGCCAAGTGTTAACTTGAGGTGAACTGCCAGCGCTGCCCATATATGAAAAAAACTATATATGGGTATTAGTTGCGCTTTGTCATTTGAGAATGTGTTTGACTTTAATTACAAACGTAACTATATGACGACTTTTATTTCACCGTTTTTTGTAAACAATTGTTTGTCATTTTTGGCAATCTAGGGTGTGGCCTGTCTCCCACCCACCACGACCTTACAGGACACACCCTAGACCTAACACCAAGTGTTAACTTGGGGTGAACTGCCAGCTCTGCCCATATATGAAAAAAACTATATCTGGGTATTAGTTGCGCTTTGTCATTTGAAAATGTGTTTGACTTTAATTACAAACGTAACTATATTACGACTTTTATTTCACTGTTTTTTGTAAACAACTGTTTGTCGTTTTTGGCAAACTAGGGTGTGGCCTGTGTCCCACCCACCACGACCTTACAGGACACACCCTAGACCTAACGCCAAGTGTTGACGTGGGGTTAACAGCCAGCTCTGCCCATATATGAAATAATTACATTGTAAACTATTGTTTGTCGTTTTTGGCAATCTAGGGTGTGGCCTGTGTCCCACTCACCATGACCTTACAGGACACACCCTAGACCTAACACCAAGTGTTAACTTGGGGTGAACTGCCAGCTCTGCCCATATATGAAAAAAATTATATTTGGGTATTAGTTGCGCTTTGTCATTTGAAAATGTGTTTGACTTTAATTACAAACGTAACTATATTACGACTTTTATTTCACTGTTTTTTGTAAACAACTGTTTATCGTTTTTGGCAAACTAGGGTGTGGCCTGTGTCCCACCCACCACGACCTTACAGGACACACCCTAGACCTAACGCCAAGTGTTGACTTGGGGTGAATTGCCAGCTCTTCCAATATATGAAATAATTATATTGTAAACTATTGTTTGTCGTTTTTGGCAATCTAGGGTGTGGCCTGTGTCCCACTCACCATGACCTTACAGGACACACCCTAGACCTAACACCAAGTGTTAACTTGGGGTGAACTGCCAGCTCTGCCCATATATGAAAAAAATTATATTTGGGTATTAGTTGCGCTTTGTCATTTGAAAATGTGTTTGACTTTAATTACAAACGTAACTATATTACGACTTTTATTTCACTGTTTTTTGTAAACAACTGTTTATCGTTTTTGGCAAACTAGGGTGTGGCCTGTGTCCCACCCACCACGACCTTACAGGACACACCCTAGACCTAACGCCAAGTGTTAACTTGGGGAGAACTGCCAGCGCTGCCCATATATGAAAAAACTATATATGGGTATTAGTTGCGCTTTGTCATTTGAAAATGTGTTTGACTTTAATTACAAACGTAGCTATATGACGACTTTTATTTCACCGTTTTTTGTAAACAATTGTTTGTCGTTTTTGGCAATCTAGGGTGTGGCCTGTGTACCACCCACCACGACCTTACAGGACACACCCTAGACCTAACGGCAAGTGTTGACTTGGGGTGAACTGCCAGCTCTGCCCATATATGAAATAATTATATTGTAAACAATTGTTTGTCATTTTTGGCAATCTAGGGTGTGGCCTGTGTCCCACCCACCAAAACCTTACAGGACACACCCTAGTCCTAACGCGAAGTGTTGACTTGCGGTGAACTGCCAGCTCTGCCTATAAATGAAATAATTATATTGTAAACTATTGTTTGTCGTTTTTGGTAATCTAGGGTGTGGCCTGTGTACCACCCACCACGACCTTACAGGACACACCCTAGAGCTAACGCCAAGTGTTAACTTGGGGTGAACTGCCAGCGCTGCCCATATATGAAAAAACTATATATGGGTATTAGTTGCGCTTTGTCATTTGAAAATGTGTTTGACTTTAATTACAAACGTAGCTATATGACGACTTTTATTTCACCGTTTTTTGTAAACAATTGTTTGTCGTTTTTGGCAACCTAGGGTGTGGCCTGTGTACCACCCACCACGACCTTACAGGACACACCCTAGACCTAACGGCAAGTGTTGACTTGGGGTGAACTGCCAGCTCTGCCCATATATGAAATAATCATATTGTAAACAATTGTTTGTCATTTTAGCAATCTAGGGTGTGGCCTGTGTCCCACCCACCACGACCTTACAGGACACACCCT
This sequence comes from Pimephales promelas, assembly GCF_016745375.1. The sequence continues at coordinate 6,088,799 of NW_024121555.1, forward strand.
AGACCTAACGCCAAGTGTTAACTTGAGGTGAACTGCCAGCGCTGCCCATATATGAAAAAAACTATATATGGGTATTAGTTGCGCTTTGTCATTTGAGAATGTGTTTGACTTTAATTACAAACGTAACTATATGACGACTTTTATTTCACCGTTTTTTGTAAACAATTGTTTGTCATTTTTGGCAATCTAGGGTGTGGCCTGTCTCCCACCCACCACGACCTTACAGGACACACCCTAGACCTAACACCAAGTGTTAACTTGGGGTGAACTGCCAGCTCTGCCCATATATGAAAAAAACTATATTTGGGTATTAGTTGCGCTTTGTCATTTGAAAATGTGTTTGACTTTAATTACAAACGTAACTATATTACGACTTTTATTTTACTGTTTTTTGTAAACTATTGTTTGTCGTTTTTGGCAAACTAGGGTGTGGCCTGTGTCCAACCCACCACGACCTTACAGGACACACCCTAGACCTAACGCCAAGTGTTAACTTGGGGTGAACTGCCAGCGCTGCCCATATATGAAAAAAACTATATATGGGTATTAGTTGCGCTTTGTCATTTGGAAAATGTGTTTGACTTTAATTACAAACGTAACTATATGACGATTTTTATTTCACCGTTTTTTGTAAACAATTGTTTGTCGTTTTTGGCAATCTAGGGTGTGGCCTGTGTCCCACCCACCACGACCTTACGGGACACACCCTAGACCTAACGCAAAGCGACACAACTTTAGTCAACTTTCCACAAAAGTAGAAGATGGATTCAAAGGAGCTGTTTAGCCTACACCTGGTCACTTCATGCGTTTTCTGTGATCGGGTAGCTATTCGATCGTGAAAAGACCAGGTTGCCCTCCGAAACGCATTCGAGATGGATTTGAATCCGATCGCTCAAATCACTTGAGGACGTGGTCTGGGCAAGTGTAAAAAAACGACAAGTGTAAATGCATCTGGTTGTTGAAAGCAGGCTATATGGCTATGTCATGTTATTTTAGTCATTTATGACGATGCGCATCACCTCAGATGAGCAGAGCGTCTATTCATAAAGCCAGCGCGCCGCAATCTATCGCAAATCTGTGTAATTTGAGCGTTAGATCTAGAGCATTGATCAGCATTGGTAATAATCAAGTTTCTTGAGCAGCAAATCATATTAGAATGATTTCTAAAGGATCATGTGACATTAAAGACTGGAGTAATGATGCTGAAGATTTAGCTTTGATCACAGGAATAAATTACAGTCCTCCTAGCAAGGTACTTCACTCTTGCTGCAGGGTCCGAATTTTTACTTCACTTAGCATTGGCATGTGGTAAAATACATTAAAATAGTTTTAAATAAATAAATAGGCAGTAATAAATACATTACTAATAAATGCATAATTACTAAACCAAAATTACATGCTTTCACTTTTTTGTTGCATTTTTCTCATATTGTACAAAGATTTTACATAAACCATCTAAACTACATATTTTTTAAAAATCCCAAATTGCATAAAAATCTAAGTTTATCTAGGTTTAAGTACTTTTTGTATATAAACCATCAATTAAATATAAAAGTCCAAAAATGGTAATCCTTTGAAGGTCGCACCACATGACATTTCATAAAATGGACATAATCAGACAAAGTTTGTTTGTATATTATGATGGAAATATAACTACAAATGCTTTGATTTTTATTTTTTTTTTACAGAATTACAAAACACTTTGGAAATCACGCCAAAGAGTGCTGAAAATATATATTTTTTTTTTATAAATTTAGAGTAATTTCAAAGACATTTTCAAAACATAAGTTAGGGCCAGACAGTCGCACCACATGATATTTCACTTAAAATATCAAAAAAAGTTACAAATAACAATTTTTTTTAAAAGTTAAAGTGAGAACATACATGGGAGAGGTACTACAATACAGTATCTTTTTATGTATTTAAACCCGTTTTTACCTGAACGAATGCAAACATACAGAAAATTTTGGCGTCACGTCATTGACCCTTATGCGATTTAAAAAAAAAAAACACTTTTCTGATTAATTTTTTCACGAATTTCTGTTGCTCCATCAATGTTCAATAAAAAATATACTTTTGTTCTACAATCATAGGAGTGATTAAACGACTATTTAGCTATTTATATAAAGAAAAGTATAGGCTAATTTAATATTTTCTAACACTAATTTCACTAATATTATTCCTGCTGCAACTGTAATCTAAATAAGAGAAGTATAATAATGGTAATAATAAATGGTCTCTGTGACTCTTCTGGCATCTGTCCTCACGCCTGCTAGTTTTGTTGGTGATGACTCCTATGATTTTCTTTTTTGTGCAAAAATCGAGAGGGTTCTCACTGCAGAACATGAAATCCACGGGGAGGAGTTGGATCTGGATCTCCCACCTTACATACACCTAAACCTACACAACTCCGCCCCCTGATCCCTAAACCCAACCCTAATCCTACCCATCTCCACCCCTTGGATCTTGATCCGACTCCTCCCCGTGGATCTCATGTACTGCATTGAGATGCAACTGGAAAAATCTGCGAATAAAACGCCAGTTTTGAACACTTCTGAATGTGATCCATTAAAGCAGTTTCAAGAAACCTTGTCCAAAGAGAAGAGCGTTTTTTCTACTGTGACGTCACCGTAGACATTCTGCTGCTGAGCGCGTGGAACTCAGTTTATCCCCTCGCTAGTGCATATTTGGCTAAGAAATTGGTTATTTTCAAAGCTACTAAAGTTATCCTGGCGAGAGCAGTGAGTGATTTTCTGTTTTTATGCTCATTAACAGAATAGACAGCAGCAGGTAGGGCTGCACGATTATGACAAAAATCATAATTGTCAATTATTGCCTTGAAATTATAATTACGATTATTAATTACGATTATCACAATTTACATTGAATGATGTTTTGAACAGCTTCATGCCATTGTCTGAAGTGACTGCATACAAATTGTTATATCAAAATAAAACGCCTGAAAACTCCTGAAAAACTTTCAATGCTTTTCTATGGTTTAAAGTAACACCAAGTGAATTTTCCTCTTCGGTCGCCCTACTGGTTGGAAACGAAATTGTCCATTGCCGCTGTCGTAAATAATTTAGCCTACCGGTAAATTTAGTCCCGGTAAAAGTGATACAGACCCCGTCAGGCGACGGCAAGAGTGCCTTTCACCCTGTTACGACTTGATGAACCACTGATAAGATTTTGGAAACATTATTTTAAGTAAACAATGTTAGATAGTGTTGCTTTAATGCTAATTTTAATGTTACACTAACTAAAATTAAAACAATGGGGAAAAAACCCTTAAGATAAGCTGTAAATAAAAAACACATTTTAAGCACACATAATAATAAAAGTGGACTTTTTGTAATTGTGCCTTTGAACGATTACATAATTGTGGCATCCATAATTGTAATCGCGATTACAAATTCGATTAATTGTGCAGCCCTAGCAGCAGGTTCTGAACATTAAGCTGCTGTCGCTGTAATACACAGTTATAATACAGGTGAATACGTTGCCAGTTGTCTACATTCAAAGATAATCGACTGTATTGTGGACTTGTGTGGCTTAACATTCTATGTATTGACAGTTAAGTCCAATAATATGTGAAAGAAAACTTAGTTTAGTACTTACCACATGAGTCTTGAGACAACGGGAGTATTCCAGAAACCATCAAACATACACTAAACCCTTGGTTGATTAAATGAAATCCTCATAACACTTTTGGCTGACTATGTTTAATATCTAGATGTTTGCGAGATGAAAATTGCGTAACTTCAGAATACCCATTCTACCCATTCAGAATACATATTCATCGTTGTTAGCACTCGTGGTAAAATGTTAAGACAAGTCATGTTTTTCTTGCACACGTAACTCATTCTATTTTATGTGTAATAGCAGTAGTTCTGCATAGTGATGAAGGCCTTCAGGCCTCTGTGATAGCATGTAACTGCATTATTACAGTGAATATATGGTGAATTGTACCTGTTCTTTTAGTTAAATTCTTATTCCTCGGGTTATATTTACATTACTATTTCTTATTATTTGTATGTGAATGGTAATTAATATTTCTTTATATTGTCTGTTTTGTTACAGAACCACACACATATGTAACTATTCATTCTGTACTCTCCCATTCAAGAATAACATAAAGATCCATCCAGCCTATTCCTTTGCATTCTAACCGATGCACACTCCGCGATCACACCACTATTGAACCACAATAATAAGCAAGTCTTTAGAACAATGCATGTTACTTGTAATGCATTGTAATGCATTGTTAGATCAAAAAGTAATCTGATTATGTAATGCACATTACTTGTAATTAATTGTTAGATCAAAAAGTAATCTGATTAGGTAATGCATGTTACTTGTAATACATTACTCGAAACATTAAAACAAATCTGATTATGTAATGCATGTTACTTCAGGCACATTACTTTACTTGTAACAAACAAGTAATCTGAATGCGAAAATCTTGCAAGGTGAAAATCTTACAACAAACAATCCAGAGTTGAAGACAAGTGATAATAATCCTACTCTTTCTGTTACACTTCCTCAAACCTGAAATCACTGATCGAGTGAATCTCCTGAACTCCTACAGTAGATCGTTTCTAATCCATGTATGTTGGGACATCTGCTCTAACGTGGGCCGTTTCGCTGGATCCCGGGCTAGACACTGCCTAATCAGATCACTGCATTCTGTACAAATGTTAACAAGGAGAGAGCTGGTTAGTCATGTGACTTGGAATCTATGAAAACAGCATCTAAACCTGACTAATATAATGTAAAATGTTCCTTAATCTTTACTTTAAAAGTAAAGTATGTTGTTTCTGCGACACTAGTGGCATTGAGCGGAATTACAAAATAAAGCATAATTTCAAAAAAAAATGTAATGAGACTGTTCACTTCTGTAATGAGAGGTTCGGGATGCCCAGGCTAGAGAAAAGCAGTAGACAGAAGGTTAGCTGGGTGAAACATCTCAGTTAACTTTTTAGATACGTTCAAAAGAGCCTCAAAAGAGCTCAATGTTTTTTCTGTTGTGGCTCTAGGCTTATTTGTCAATCACATTTACACATAATGCTTCCTATGTGTGTATTAACTACACAGCAATCTGCACTTAAACAACTAAATACATATTTACATAGCCCGACTTACAATGTCAAGATAATGAAAGTTCTCACATTTGTGCATCCGTTTAATGGCAACCTGCAAAATTTCAGTTTCAGTAACAGTTTTCAAGCACCTGACCTTGCACTAAGTACCATCTGCACATTGTTCTGAATGTGTTTTGATGCGCACAAAAGCAAAATGTTTGTACGATTCGGGAAGACTTACCCTTTTGCCATCAAGTTTGCGTGTTCCCCTGTACACACTGCCAAACGTTCCGCATCCAATCATCGCTCCCGCTTCATAAAGAGACTCAAAGGACTCTGAAAAACAAACAGAAATATACAGGATGAGAGATTGTTTTATTTGAAAAAAGGTGGTGACGTTGGATCAGGATCAGGTGGTGATGTTGGATCAGGATCACGTGGTGATGTTGGATCAGGCTCTGGCTCCGGCTCCAGATCTGCTGGAGGGACAAAAGGCTCGACAACATCCACAGCACAACTGTGGCAACGGCAGCAGAAAGAACCCTTCATAGCCTTCCATAGCCAGTGGAGGAAACGACCAAATCTTTTCCTCTTCCTTGTAGGCTTTCCTGAAATGAAGAGAAACATCTCTGATGTCATGACATAACTTACATTTTACTGTTAAATTCTTATCTGTAATGTTACAAATCCTAAGTAATGGAAATATTTCCAAGCTACCCTTCTGCTAAAAGCCTGCATAAATGTCCCAAGATAGCATTTCACAACTTTCATGACTCAGTCGGCACGACGGCCATTTTATTCAACTGCAATGGTTTTTGTTGGTTAAAGGAAGATTATATTTGATAATTTTGCAGTTTGAGAACATGTTTTCTTAATGCTCTGAAATATTTCTAAGCAAAAATGTAAAAATCACCAGACATTAAAATGCTAAAAACTTGAAATTGCAAAATCTCTTTCTATACACTTCACACTGGCCAGCCTTATTTCAGTCTCACCTGTTGAGCTCTTGTTCACAGGAGAAGACTCCATGGCACTCCGAGCAGTTCGGCCTCTTGAAATCTCTGATGGCTCTTCAGCAACTTGACCCGGCAGCGGAGGGCACAGCCACCCTTCCCAGCTGTCGGACCTGGACAAACCGCAGCTGCTGCCACTGTCCTGTTCGCTTTGGCTCTCCGAAACATCACCACTCCACCTCCACACCACACTGTACGAGCCTCTGCTGCTCAGCCTCAACGACTCTCTGCAGAACCTCCTCTCCACATTGTCCTCAGAGAGGGACAAAGATGAAGATGAGTCTGTGGAAAATATCAGAAATCAAAAACTTTATTTTTTTGTTATGAATTTTTAAATAATTTTTATATGTAAGAATTGGTCAAAGCCTATTCTGACCTCTGCGAGAGTGTTTCGACGAAGTGGACGGACGTCCATCATCTGGGCTCCTCTGGGTGCCGCTCTGCCCCTCCTTCCTCCAGTGAGCCGGACCTGTGGACACAGAAACGGACAACTCAGAAGACGAAGACTGTGTTAAATGTCCATGAAGCTCCTGGATCTGTGTCTGGGTCGGGTCTGGCAGCGTATCCTCACCGCGGTCATCGGAAATGGGTTAGCCATTTCACATAGTTAGCCAATACTCAATGTCAGTGGTCAATTTCAAATGGTTACTATACATAACATGATTTCATATGCAAGGAATCAAATACATGTGATCACTTACTGTAGCAAGAAACATTGAGGGATCAAATTTACCTTGCACAAGTTCCTTCACATTAATTTCCTCAATCATTGTATGCTACAACAACAATATCATACCATTTACAAATAAAAAACTAAAGCCCTCACCTCCTCTCCCCCAGATGTGAGCCATTGACGTCCTCCAATCTGCAATAAAAACAATATTAAAAAAAGAACAAAACACAACTCTACTAAAGGTTAACACTACGAATTAAATAAAACAATAAACAAAAAACGACAAAAAAAAAATATACTCCCCACTCCTTCTAACGTAAGGAAATAACAATTAAATATTAGTCTCCACAAAAACAATATGAACTCTTTAAAATGTAAAATACGTAAAGGATATATGCTTGACGTCCTCCAATCTGCAATAAAAACAATATTTAAAAAAGAACAATACCCAACTCTACTCAAAGTTAACACTAAGAATTAAATAAACAACAAACAAAAAAAAATCAAATAAAACAATAAATTAAAAAAATTAAATAAAACAATAAAAAAACCTCCCCACTCCTTCTAACGTAAGAAAAGAACAATTAAAATATTAGTCTCCACAAAAACAATATGAACTATTTAAAACGTAAAATATGTAAAGGATATATGCTCCGATCTTCTTATAGAATAAAGGTCTCTTCTCAGCTCAGCTTCACAAGTTTTGTGTAGAATTGCGCAAAAGTCTCTGAATTGTTCGCCTCGTCTCTCAACCAAGTCAGAAAACGATCACTTCAAATGTACACATAATGCATAACACGTGTCGTTATGGCAACTAAAATTCAAATCGTTCGTAACCACGCACGTGCGCCTGAAGCGCTAATCGAAACTTAATTTTAAACAGTTATTATTATAATAATAATTATTACTATTATTATATTGATAATCCGTTTATCAATATAATAATAGTAATAATTATTACTAATTCTTGCCCAAAACGTAGGACGTGAAGGAAGCCAATCAGCTTGCAGGATCACTTATGCGTCATCACGCCGGTTGTTGAGATTTTTTTTTTTTTTTTTTGAGAGGTATTTTTTTTATGATTTTACTAATCATGGAGTGGAGGATGACGTTCTTTATTTATTTTACAATGATCATTAGCACTATCTTTCTCAAACAATGTTTAAATTGTTAACAGTTTATCTGCGCTGCTCATTCGGACTGAAATTTGTAGGCTATTATTAGACATAGTATCATGGACATAATAAATACATAGATGCCTGTGCTTCTTGGGGCTGTACAAATCGCCACACAACTGAAAACTGGTCTCGAGGAATTATCTTTCACAAGCAAGACTGAACATTTGTTTCTGGCTGTATTTTGGTCATGATAGTTACTATTAGTTCAATGAAGAAATGCCGTGAAATTTCAAAATACTACTGTTATTGTCTCACGAAATGTAGTTTGAATAGTTTTTCAGTGGACAATGTAGTCGTTTAACCCTCTGGTTATCTTCATTTCTGTCTATACTCATTATATTTGGGGTCTCCAGGGACCCCAGACAATAACATTTAATTTTGTAACAGAATTGTATACAAATATAATTTTAGTCTGTTTATTAATGTTTTTACTCAACATTTGTGCAGTTTTTAGAGGATTTTTGATATCTTTTAAATTTCAATAAATAAATAAATATTTAAATAGGCTTTTTTACAAAAAAAAACTGTTTGCAGTTTTAACCCTTTCACACATAGTGGTCACTACAGTGGACAGCTATTTAAAAAACATTTTCTTGAATTTGTAATTACATAATTTGTGACTTGTAATGCATTATTTTACTAATTTCATCAAAAAGTAATCTAATTACGTAATGCATTACTTCTTAGATAAAAAAAATCTGTTTACGTCATGAATGTTGCTTGTACTGCATTTAATTACTCGTAACATCAAAAAGTAATCTGATATATATATATATATATATATATATATATATATTAAAGTTTTCACATGATTTGATGTAATTGGATTGATTAGTTTGTTAAATACACATACTTTATCTGTTTGATTATTGTATTATGTTTAATACAGTATCTCTTCAGTTTAAACTATAAATGCATGCTGTCCACTCAAGTGGACATCTGGAAATCTCTTTGAAAAATTTTGGGGAAAAAATCAAATTTTGTTTTCCATGCCCTGAGAGCAATAAAACACAAAGGAAAAAAATCCTGACTGATGATATCATAATTAATGTATGAAAGGGTTAAAAACAACACTAGATGGCCATAGACCTCCACCATAAGCTGATTAACCAAACTACATATCTTTTCACAAGTTCATAAGTTTTTCCAGTTGGATTCATATCTAAATATTATAAAATCACAATTATAATACATACAAAAAAACTTTTTGTCAAAGTTTAGCATTTTTGTTTACAAAAAGTTTTTTGACAAAAGTTTTTTTCAATGTTACATTATGCTTAGAATCAAACCAAACAAATGTTGGAGTCTTTAGATTTTATAATTTATTTCAATCATCAGTTTTTAATATAATTACATTTTTAATTCTACAATTTTACTAACAGAACAAAACATTTCAGAAATTAACAGTTATATTACATATTGAGTAAAAATACATGACATGAACATCAAAATGCAATGAACTGAACAGCAATAACAAATTAGCAAATAAAGCAGCAAAAAACAGTGAATACATTTCCAAATCTAACTTTATATTGCCTTAATCACTGTCTTGTTGTCTCAAACATAGCACCGTTTTGAAACATGTCAGCAATTCCTAGCAACTGTTAGCCAGGCTTAAAATACACAGCGAGGTTAGTTGTAACACAGTGTTACAAGATATCAAGTGTACAATGATAATCAAATGAAAACAGGGAGCCCCACAACTTTTCAGGTTTGAGTATTATTTATACATTTAACTTTGTTAGACTTAGAAATGGACTTTGTTGAACCCTTACAATTGTGATTTTAAACATATTTGTATTATTATTACTGTTATTTTTATTATTAATAATAATTGTACATGCAGCTGACACACACAAATCTATTTCAATTGCATTTATGATATTTTATGATTTTATTTATTATTATTTATTGCAAAACTGTGCACCTCTTTTCTAAGTCTCTTTCTATGATATTGATCCAAAATAGAAGGATGATTGGATGAGGGATTTATGGATATCTACCTATACAGATGCACAAACAATATCAAACTATACAAATAAAATAGTTCTGAATTATGTGTGTTACACACAAGTAACTAACCCCTCTGTCTGTAACAATTAACCTCGCATATGGGGTAAGTTGTAACATTTTCACTTCCGTCACTTTCAGTGCAACACATTCTCATCCCAAAAAGTCATATAACTTACGTCTTGGGACGTCTTTTGACCATACGTCAATATCCGCCTTTTTAGGGCCCCCTTAAACGTCGGTAGATGGCGATCCCGGGCCGTCATACAACTGACGCTTTACCTTTAACGTCAGTTAGGTGACGGGTTAGGTTTAGGGTTAGGTTTAGGTCTGGGGTAGAGTTAGGATCCCATAACCTCATCTACCGACGTTTAAGGGGGCCCTAAAAAGGCGAATATTGACGTATGGTCAAAAGACGTCCCAAAACGTCAGTTATATGACTTTTTGGGATGAGACTGCCTTGTTCAGTGCAACTCTACGAAAATGGTATGTCCTAGAAAAAAAACTTTCTGTTCATTTGTAGCAGAGATGTGTATGTTACTTGAGTAAAAAAAAAAAAAAATGAACCTAACCTAATTATTTTTTAATGAATTGAGCCAAAACCAAAAAGCGTTAAGTGCCCCGCTCTCCCCTATATTTTTATAAAGGGTTTTTGGTGACTTAGCCTACAGGTGAGATGATGCATTATTCATCAGTGTGTATAATAAAGGTTGTGAAATTATTTCCTAATATACTATTATAGGAAACTTGTGGATACCAGGGACACACTTAACAAATTGTAACGGTCACCAGGTGGAGTGCCCTTTGAATGTCACTAGAGGGCACTCCACATCAGAGGTTCATGTTTCACTCAAAACTCTAATCCCCATAATGCTTCATTCCTGGAACTGATTGCGCAACACACCTGCACCTTATTCCGACTCTCTATTTATACCTTGTTCATTCATTTACTCACCATGAAGTCTTGTTTTACTGTTGGTGGCAATGCTGAGTGGTTTCCCTCCCATGTCTGATTCTTGTGTTTTGACCTGTGGATTGTTTATCGTTACTGACCCTTTTTTGCCTGGACTGTTTCTCTGGATTCTGATTCTTGCTGCCTGCCTCGACCCTCTGCCTGTATCTGGTTTGTCTCTGCCTTGCCTCCATTGCTCTGTTTGGTGTTGTTGATCCCTGGCTGTTTGACGATTCTTCAATAAATACTGCGTATGGATCCCCTGGTGTCTGCTGCCTCATAACAGAAGACTTCGCCACACTGAGATCCAGCAGCCATGTCAACAAGGAGCCTAGACTTCCAGATCTTGCGTCTGTGTCAGGAGAATCGGCCCATCGAGGACTTCAGAGTTCATTGAACTGGACCATCTTGCCTCAATGAGTGTTTAATGATCTTTTTCCGAGGAGGACTCTCTGAACCGTTCAGTTCATTCATGCCCAACCACGATCCTCACGGGACGTTACATCAGTACTGTATATTGACCTGGCCCTTTCGCTGAGTGGTTCAGCTTTTACTGTGGGCTTGGCAGATGAAGAACCTCGTGAACTCACAGTAACTCCAGAGACCGTCCAGCCAGAGACCGTCCAGCCAGAGATGCTTCACGTCACTCCTGCCGAGCCAGAGACACTTCACGTCACTTCTGCTGAGTCAGTGTCTTCAGACAAGATGGCCGATTCAGAGACTGTTCACTTTACCGCCTCCGAGCCAGTGACTAGAGACAAGATGGCCGATTCAGAGACCGTTCATGTTACTTCTGCCAATTCAGAGACTGTTCACATCACCGCCTCCGAGCCATTGTCTAAGGACAAGATGGCCGCCTCTGAGCCAGTGTCTCCAGACAAGATGGCCGATCCAGTGTCTCCACACAAGATGGCCGATTCAGTGTCCCCGGAAGATGGCTGATCCAGAGTCTCCGGACAAGATGGCCGATCCGATGTCTGCTCCTGAGCCAGTGTTTGTTTCTGTGTTTGTGTCTGTCCTTGTGACCATTTCTGTTCTAGTTTCCGGTCCCGAGCCGGTGTCTGGTCCCGAGCCGGTGTCTGGTCCTGAGAGGGCATCACCGCCCTTGCCGCCCGAGGGGTCTTCACCACCCTGGCCACCTGCACAGCCTGCTCCGCCCTGGCCGCCTGCATGATTCTTCAATAAATACTGCGTATGGATCCCCTGGTGTCTGCTGCCTCATAACACAACTAGCTGAACTGAATATATTACTGACTGTTTCCAATGACTGGAGCAGATTTTATACACAGACTGGGAACCCCGACTGAATGCAACTGTCTTAGCGCGTTTGGGCATGATCAGTCGTAATTATCAAATTACATTCATAATCGGCCTTCAGCCGTTAAGTGTGTCTCCAGCTTTAAAGGGATACTCTACCATTTGTTTTCCAAATTAAACTATGGTATTCCCTTAAAGGGTTGGTTCACACAAACATGAAAATTCTGTCAGTATTTACTCACCCTTGTGTTGTTCCAAACCTCTATGTGTTTATTTGTTCTGCTGAACACAAAGGAAGATATTTGGAAGAATGATTTAATCAAAAAGATCTCATTCCCCATTGATTGCCATAGTATGTATTTTTTCCTACAATGGAAGTCAATGGGGAATGAGATCTGTTTGATTAAAACATTCTTCCAAATATCTTCCTGTGTGTTCAACAGAACAAATAAACACATAGAGGTTTGTAACAACATGAGGGTGAGTAAATACTGACAGAATTTATTTTTGGGTGAACTAACCCTTTAACATTATATAACTATAATGTATGGAGGAATACCACAGCGACTCGGCGCATACCGTATATTAAGGGGGCAATCCATCAGCCGGAAGTTGAAGCCTCGAGGGAGCCGCCATTGTAGCAGAACTTCACCTGCTGTAGGCATCCCATTGACTCCCATTCATTTTGGCATCACTTTGACAGCCAATAACTTTACATCTGAGGCGTCCAAAGACTTCATTTGTCCATTATTTATTTCTAAAGAAACACGACAATGTATAAAAGGCTCCATTACTTTGTATCTTACATTGCGGCCCCGTAGAAGCTGTTTTTGTAAAAATAGTCTAAATATTGCGTCATAACCATGGGGCTTTCTGTCGCACGATAAAGACATTACCGAATAGACAGGAGGAGAAGCTCGCAGGCAATCTTTTACTGTCTATGAGGCAGTCGGGGGGACATGGAGGCATGAAGTCAAGGTAGAAGCCCATAAAAAAAGCAACTAACACAGTCTCACCCCAAGACGTCATATAACTGACGTCTTTTGACCATACGTCAACATCCGCCTTTTTAGGGTACCCTTAAACGTCGGTTACATGACGATCCCGGGCCGTCATGCAACTGACGCTTTACCTTTAACGTCAGTTAGGTGACGGGGTAGGTTTAGGTCTGGGGTACGGTTAGGATCCGATAACGTCATCTAACCGACGTTTGAGGGTACCCTAAAAAGGCGGATGTTGACGTATGGTCAAAAGACGTCCCAAGACGTCAGTTATGAGACTGCGCTGAAGCAACGGGACAAAATATTTCAACAACGTTTTTGAGGAATTACTGTAGGTGATTCAGATTTGTCTTGGCACAGCTACTAGAAGATTTTCAACTGTCAGACTGTGGTCACACTCAGTTTGAGACTGCGCCGTCGCTCAGACAGGAAGTGCAATAGTCAGGCTTCAGTCTTCTCCGTTGAAATCAATGGGGTCGCTGTGTCCATTTCTTTTACTGTCTATGAAATATATCTATGGACTCGGCGCAGTAAAATCATCACTCCGGAGAGGGAGAGGACTTTTCACGAGTTTTACTGCGTATTACTGCGCCGAGTCGAAGTGCTCCCAAGCACTTGCTGTACAATTTAGTTTTACACGCTTTGAAAAGTGCAACGTTTTATGAACTGGGCTAAGTTAAGTGCTATCAAATTGTCTCATGCGCCAGAGCGATTAAGTGCTCGCACTGAGACAAGAGAGGTATGTATCAACTCGTCTTAGTTAAAGGACAACTCCGGCGCAAAATGAACCTTTGGTCTAATTGCACATTGTTACCTAGTCAACCGTTATCTGAGATTTTTTTTCATGATTGCCGAATCTAAATAGTTTTATCTATTAAAACAGTTTAGCCTATAATGCTAGTATAACGCTAGTCTATAGGGCATAGAGTAATGACAAATAAAAATCGCTTTTTATTACCACTAACAAGGCTCAAAATAGCCCCACACTAACACGACAGCATAATAAGGGTCCATACATTCAAACCGAAGCATTGAGAACTTTGTCAGTGTCCATACAGTTTAATAAGAAGATATTTTATACACACAGTCAACTTCACGAATACAGGAAGAAGCCATCTTTAAAATATAGTCTCTACCAGTCGATCTACGAACGCTGATCCAAGTGCGCTGAACTGTGCAGAATCTTATATGGTCCATTGTTTCCGGAAGAAACACAAACACGAACCACTTTCTTCTCTTTAATATGTACATGTTGCCTACTGTTCGCGCTCACATTATCACTTTATTCACATCTCACCAGCGCACTTGGATCGGCGTTCGTAGATCGACTGGTAGAGACTATTTTTCAAAGATGGCTTCTTCCTGTATTCGCGAAGTTGACTGTGTGTATAAAATATCTTCTTATTAAACTGTATGGACACTGACAAAGTTCTCAATGCTTCGGTTTGAATGTATGGACCCTTATTATGCTGTCGTGTTAGTGTGGGGCTATTTTGAGCCTTGTTAGTGGTAATAAAAAGCGATTTTTATTTGTCATTACTCTATGCCCTATAGACTAGCGTTATACTAGCATTATAGGCTAAACTGTTTTAATAGATAAAACTATTTAGATTCGGCAATCATGAAAAAAAATCTCAGATAACGGTTGACTAGGTAACAATGTGTAATTAGACCAAAGGTTCATTTTGCGCCGGAGTTGTCCTTTAAGGGAATAACAAAAACCGGTGGTGTATCCCTTTAAGACTGCCGTCACTGGTACCCTAAACGCCCCCCTAAACCTCACTCCCACCTGGATCATGGCACCAATGTGACTAGTCCAGGGGTGCTCCAACTGCACTGTCCTGCAGAGTTTAGCTTCAAGCTGCCTCAACACACCTGTCTGGAAGTTTCTAGTGTCTAGTGAGACCTTGATTGGCTGGTTCAGGGGTGTTTAATTGGAGCTGAACTCTTCAGGACAGTGGCCCTCCAAGAGCAGGATTGGACAACCCTGGACTTGTACTAGCACCAGCTTGACCGGTATTGGGGGCGGGCGCTGTAAAAGGAAGCTAAAGACCGCAGCCTCTAGGCTAGCACACCTCTTGAGGCAAGCTCCTCTATTACATAAATATTACAAAATGTAGTGTGAGCTTATTTGTGGGCAGAACAGAAAGTGTTATAGGACACAATGCTGACTCACAGCGAAGAGTAAATTATATCTTGTCTTTTATCTAATCGCAGTAACGGTTTTTGAGGGACAATCTCTCGTATTACAATCTTGTCCAATGTAATCGGATTCCAAATCGAGTTGCCCAAAAATAATTTCCTCTGTTTTGCTGACATCCAAGACTGTTTTACGCCTCATTCATCACTGATGAAACAAACAATAGTGTTGTCATCAGTAAATTTGATGATGTGGTTGCTGAAGTGGAGACAGTCATAGGTGAATAGTGAGAAGCTATTATTTATAGCTGAGGTAGCAGCTCTGTGCAATGCAGGTATTTTGAAAAAAATGACTATCTTTTTAGTATTTAGGACTCGGGTTAAAAAGAGAATGCATTTTCATAGTAGGAATTACATTTCAGTGAATGTGAATGCAAAATGGGGGAATGCAGTGGGGCAAGACACAAACACAGCTTAACCCAGTAGAGAGACAAATATGATGTTTTGTTGACAACTTGTGAAGATTTAGCCTATCAACATTATCTCACAAGTGTTGTAGATTGTGCTGAACCTGGCAGGGTTATTTTTATTACTGAGATCTAAATCTAAAACCATAGTAAAACCTTGAAATAAAATAAGACATATAAAAAACCTTTAAATTAAATGAAAATGAAAATGTGAGGATCTAATAAAAAAAAAATCTATAATACTGTAGTATCTCAATGATGCTAAAATAACAATAGAACCTGGAAAGACACGTGTCTGTAAGACAAGAAAGACGTGGGTTACATTTTAAGTGTTCCTGTGAATCTGTTCCCACATATTGACCACCTGGAGGCTGCTTGATAAAAAGTCAAGAGCCCAGTTTCAGATAGATTTACTGAGCTCCCGGAAGTTTTAAGGCTGGTTCTGACTTATTTATAATGTTGAAGGTGGAGATGTGGACAATAAATCAGTACACACATCCTGGAATATGTATGAACAGCTCAAGGGCTGTTTGCAAGGCCGGAGAAGTGGTGCCATGCATTGATTTGTTTGTTCAGTATGCAACTGCTGAGTGTCATGGATTCATGAATGATGCGGTCAGTAGCGGACATTATAATTTGTAGAAGTTACATGCTACAGAAGTAAAACTGCAGAAGGAACCACAGTTTGAAAGTTAGTCTGTTGAACTCTTGAAAATGTCAGTGCAGAGTGCAGACTGTCCGACTGCTTTATGGGTTTTGAGGACTCATGCTGAGAACCCATTTGGTTACATTACTTGTCATTGAAGAAATGTCAAGAGACATTTGGCAAGAAATATTTGTCAGGCAGGCCGAGATGCAAGCATCTTCTGCTAGATCATCTGGCTGAAAAGGAAAAATAGGAAAAACATGTTTCTGAATGACAGATCCTATGACATGTAGATGGAGAAGAGAAGTGGTCCAAACACTGAGCCTTGAGGCACCTCAGTAGTTACATTGCAAGTTAGACACCTCACCCCTCCACGACGCCCTAAAGGACCTACTTGAGAGTTAAAGGGTTAGTTCACCCAAAAATGAAAATTAAGTAATTAATTACTCACCCCCATGCTGTACCAACCCCGTAAGACCTTCGTTCATCTTCGGAACACAAATGAAGATATTTTTGATTAAATTTGAGAGCTGTCTCACTACCACATTGGCTGCCAAAGGGACTGCCTCTTGACGGCCCAGAAAGTCAATGAAGAAAATGTTTAAATATCTCATGTGACTACAGTGGCTCAACTATAAGTTTATCAAGCGACGAGAATACTTTTTGTGCGAAAAAACAAACAAAAATAACAAATTTATTCGACTATTCCTTTTCTTCCTTAATTGTTGGCCTGAAACGAGACTTCCTTAGATTTCCACGACGCATGCGCAAGAACTGAACTGAAGTAGTTGAAGGTGATCGCAATTCTCGCGCATGCGTCGTGGAAATCTAAGGAAGTCTCGTTTCAGGCCAACAAGGAAGAAAAGGAATAGTCGAATAAATTCGTTATTTTTGTTTGTTTTTTCGCACAAAAGGTATTCTCGTTGCTTGAAAACTTATAGTTGAGCCACGGTAGTCACATGGGATAATTAAACAGCTAAACAACTTGAACACTCCTGATTTCACACAGAGAGCAAGTCATGTAGTGTGAACCACGCAGTTCAGCCCGACGTTTTAAAATCATTTAGTGTGAACAAGGCATAAGGCGAGCAGGACGATCGAGGGCGAGGGACGTAAGAGGACGGCGCGAGTCTCTCATAGAGGTCTCCGGTCTCGCGTCTCTCACAGAGGAGCGAAAGCATTAAATGAGGAGCGACGACGGCAGATCGAGAGAGAAACAGGCCTGATTTCATGTTGTTTTGTTTCTGTTGTGTGTAACGGTACAGTCGTCAATGAGTGGCTGCTCTGCTGGCTTATACTTTCGTTTTGTATTTGTTCATTTTACTAATAAAATGTTTAAATGTTCGCCGGTTCCCGCCTCCTTCTTTCCACAACAACAAACCCTGTTAACGTTACACTGAAACTCATTAGTGAATTACTCCTCGTTTGTATTTATTTCTATATGGTGAATTACAGCATGATACCTGGATGTTCAGTCAGGCGAAACTAGGATGGTTCACATCACAACACAAACGTCCGTGTGCTCGTCTGATTCAGAGATTTCGTTCCGGAGAAATTGCCATCGTTGAATTCTCTGCAGCAGACAGACTCTATCTGTGTTCGTAGTTCACAGCGAGAGCACATGCACAGCAGTCCGCCCAGCTAGATCCAGTCTGGGCTCCTCGACCGCGACAGGCAGCCGCCTCCGGTTCCTCCATCAGCCTCAGCTGCTCTTCACTATATTGTGGCTCGTAAAGATAGCGACGAACATCGGATTCGAGCAGCAGAATTTCAAAATCCTCTTCTTCCGTATCATGTTTAGTTTCTTCTGTCTTATCTTTACAGCGCTTGTTAGCTTAGCTTCCAAACAAGATGGCTGATATTGATTCAGTATCTGCAAGTTAAGTCGCACCCAGTGATCTGTATTAGGCCTGTGGGGTCAGTGGGTCCCACAGCCTTGAATAATAATGAGCTAATGTTTGTAGTCTCTAGACTTTTTAATGAAATGTGACTCCCTGCTTATTATGACGCAAAATGACGATTTTTACGTCATAAGCAGGAAATAAAACACTTAAATCTTTATTTCTCCCATCTCAGGTGTAAATAAGGGAATACACCATGACCATTCAAAAATATGACTGGGTTTCTAAAGATACAAAGCTTAATGCAAATGAATGAAGTGTCCCTTTAAACATTGTTGTTGTGTGAATGAACGGCCAAAACTCATAAAAAGTTTCCCACCCCTTAGTTTTATTTATCATCATGATCCACCTGTTTTGTCCACTTTATCACGGGTAAAACTAAAACTTTGGTCAATAAACATCTTTGTCAGTACTTTTGTTCATTAACAGCTGGTTATGAAAAAAACTCAAATAATGACATGGGACAAATTACTGGTAAACTTATTTGACTTATTGTTTCTCCAAATAATTCAAATGTAATGATCATTACAGGTTGTAATTTTGCTAGTCTTGGCTCTCTCTCTCTTTTTTGGATCTGTGCTTACAAATGTAAGAGTTTATTTCCTTCAGCTGAAGTGGTTACAGTGGTCGTGTTTCCTCTTACCGTCACATGAGGGCAGTAGATCTCGCTTTCATGACACTAAAGTCATGATCATTAAAGATTTCACAGCAAAATCCGTGTACCATGAGGGGACATTTCAACTAAAAAAGTATGACATCAGATATCAGAAGGCATGTGGTATATTGTGAACAGTTTTTTTTTTTAATGTACCAAATACTGTATGATAGGGTTAAAACACTTCTAATTTTAGATACCAAATGTGATTTTGTGTGGTTTAAAAAAAACAAAAAACATTTTGGATTGACCTGGAAGAAATTCCCTGAACCTTTATGTATGTGAGTTTATATTTCTGAATATAAATGTTTTATTTCAATAGACAAAGATTACAAACGAACGTGGCTTTCATTTTCAATCCATGCTCAATTATGAGCTAATAATATATACATTTCCTTTTTCTTTTTTTTTATTAGTTTTTTTTTTTTTTTCAGAATAAACAGCATGGAGCATTGGCATTAACCAGTTTCAAGATAACAAAAAAAGACAAAAAAAGAAAGGGAAAACAAAGAAAAAAATGGGGCAGCATGGTCAAATACAGAGTTACAATATACTCATGTGAGCATTTAAGGATACATGATAGACTTATATTCAATGCCAATACAGTTCAAAGGCGTTTTTCACAACTTCTGAAATGATTCAGATTTACCTTTTAACATAAATCCAATCTTCTCCACAAGTTTCTTTAAACAGGATTGCCCAGTCCTTAATAAGGGGTGGGTCAGTGCCAACCCATTTCTTTATTCATAATTAATATATACATTTTCAAAAATGGACTAAACCCAATATTACTAAGATGGAAATGAAATATTATATTGAATTACTTCTTGGCTTGAAAATTAGTAATGCCCAGGTCTCTGTGTAAAACTTTTATGTTGATCTCATACCTGTTTTTTTTTTCTTTAGTTTTTTTTCCCCATTCAGCTTTGACTGGATTTGTAACTATTTTCATTAGGGGATAAAAAAAATAAATTAAAAAAGCAATGTTGTCTCCAAATTGAAGTAGGTAATATTAGCTTTTAAAAACAGTCAATATTAGCTCATTGTTTCCCAAGTCCTGCTGTTATTGGAACAGATGTTCAGATGGCGTAGTGAACAAATGTGTAGTTCAGACTGTAGATTGCGCAGGCTGAATCTGCAAGTGTAACGGTCTCAAGGTGGAGTGCCCTTGAGAGTCACCAGAGGGCACTCCACACCAGATGTTCATGTTTCACTCAATACTACATTTCCCAGAAATCACTGCCCGTACTCATCAGCACTCATCTCATTCACCTGGTTCTCATTGTCTTGTTCAGTTCACACTATACGCCTTAATCACAGCAGCGCCATCTTTGATTTTTAATGAGAATGAAAGCGAGGCTGTGAGGACTTGCATCTCTTCAATGGGCTATGCTGTTATTTAATGTGTTTTTGAATTGTTCTGCTCATGAAACACTGGAAAAATATCTTTCAAAGAAATGTCAGTAGACAAAAAACTCCCGACAATGTAAACTGTGGAAAATTGTAAGTAATCTAGCCGCTTTATTCAGCTTTTTACAGCGGATGCCATTGGAAACACGGTAAGTCTATCCCTCACAGCCTCACTTTCATACCTGTCATGGCGCTGCTCTGATGAATAAGGTCTACCTTGTGTTCTCATTCACTCACCGCAAAGTATTGTTTTACTGTTAGTAGCGTTTCTAAGCGGTTTTCTCCTTTGTTTGTGTCCTGTATTTTTGACCTGTGGATTGTAGGGGGAGCTCCCGTGGTAGCCCTGAAAGCCATCATTAGAACTTTAAATGTGATTCTGGCCACAACTGGGAGGCAGTTGGGGAGTTCATGAGGTGTGTGACATGGATTATCTTGTGACATTGGCTGAGTGAAGACTATAGTACAGCTAGTAGAGCATTGCAGTAGTCAAGTCTTTAAATTACAAGCGCTTGGACGAGTAGCTGTGCTGTGTATTCTGACAGAAAGTGTCTGATTTTGCTGATGTTGTAAAACGCAAATCTGCATGACCGGGCCATTGTTGTGATGTGAGTGGTAAAGTTCAGCTGGTCGTGAAACACTACCCCCAGGTTCATTGCTGTCCTGAGTGATGTTAGTGTAGACCACAGTTCCATAGTGATGAGGACAAGGATTACAAGAAGCTCTGTCGTTGTCCAAACGAGATACGAGTTGAGACAGTCCGTGGTAATCAGGTTTTATATAATAAAAAAGACAGAGATGTGATTCATCTGCATAGCAGTGAAGCCACGCTCCTTTATAATCATGCCCAGCGAGGTTGTGTGGATGGAAAAAAGAAGAGAAGTGAGCATTGAACCTTGAGGCACCCCGGTGATTAGCTGATGTGACTCAGAGACCTCTTGTCTCCATGAAACCGTGAAAGATCAGCTAGTGAGGTATGACTGAAGCCACTGAAGTACACCTTTAATGTTTATGCATCCCTTTTGAAGCTCCAAAACTTTAGTCCCCATTAAGTGGAAAGAGTGACCAGCACATAAATCAAAAGTTCTGTATTTGTGTTCCACAGAAGAAAGAAAGTCATACAGGTTTGGGATGACATGAGGGTGAAAAGATGATGACAGAATGTTGTTTGGGTGAACTATCTCTTTAATTGTTGTTGACAGATTAGGGATGCAGTTCTAATTAGTGGATGAATAACTTCAAAGCAAAGTTCAAAGTGATCGTTGCTTACACTCTTTATTGGATAATCCAGTTTCCCAACATCAAATAAACAACACTATACTTCAGGCCACAAAGTGTCTGATAATGCCTTCACTTTGAATATCCGCGTTATCTCTTTTTGCTATGTCACCTGACAAATAAGCTGGGTCAGCAATAGTTGGCTTTGTTTGAGTCATTACACTTGAGAAAGCCAATGCTGTTTAGTCTTGATACTTAGCATGATTAATATATTCTCTCCCAAGAATTATAACTTTACTAATCTTTGTTTTAATTTTGTTGGAGGCTCGACGGGAGCCAGAGTGCTTTATAGTTTGACAGTTCCCAACCACAAACACTTAAAGGGATAGTTCAGTTTGAAATTAATTTTTGATATGTTTAGCTTACCTCAAGAGCATCCAAGATGTAGGTCTCTTTGTTTCCACAGTATTTTCAATTTTGATATTTTTAGGTCAAACCGTTCTTGTCTGTCAGTCATATAATGCAGGTCTATGGTCACCACCTCAAAGAGCATGCACTGAAAAGTCCAAATTAAACATGATTTAATGACTCGTTAATGTAAGTACACATTGATGGCCTAAGATACGAAACGAGCGGTTTGTGAGAAAACGAACAGTATTTATATCGTTTTTACCTCTTGTAATCACAGCCACATCCAACTGATCTGAAGGCACGAGTGATTCGGTCTACGCATGAGTGATCTCTTGCGCGTCTACGTCACTCATTGTTTACACAGGGATTTCGGAAGTTTTAACTTTCACTCTGAAGATCTAATTTAGATGTTTCGAAATCGTCTTCCATTGCAATTTCCTGTATATCTAAATATGTTTAGATCTTCACAAAACTTCAGAAATCTCTGTTTAAACAATGAGTGACGTAGACGAGCAAGCGATCACTTCCGGCGCAGCACAGAGCACAGAGTTTCCTTCTATATTCTCCTGTTAAATTTTGACCAAGACATGATTCAATGCAATTCCTGTGAATTTGTTTTGGCATTGATATACTTTCTTGGATCATGTAAAGTGCATAATGGAACCAAATTTAAAATGGCTTACATCAGCCTACAATTAGCCAGCCATGTGAGCTGTGCCAACCCGATCTAATAATATCTAAAACACAAACACAGTTGACTTTGTGCAAGCTGCTACTGAGAGAGTATTTGGAATACATGAACATTTTCAAGCACTGTTTGTTTAAGAAGGGTCTGAAAACTTAAGAGGGGAAGTTTCTCTGGTCTGGTTGCATTGTTGAATCTGTCAGTGCAGGCAGAGAATTACAGAGCCCAAGAGAGACCATCATTCAGAATCCATCTCACACAGCCTCATAATGCCCGAATTAACGCAGAGCCAGAGTTACAGTGTGCTGTGCACTTCATGACCTTCAGTGCTGTGTAATCATGTAGAATCAACCACAATTCTCACTGTTTCATGTTACCGTGACCTAGTTTAGCCTCAATAAACATTTGCACATTTCATCATGCGTTATAGCTGCATTGTCTTCTGTTTTTAATTGTTCTGGTAAGTTTTAGATTCTAGGCACTTGTTAGGATTTTATACAAAATGATTATCAATACATGATGTATATTTATTTTATAATAGGCTACTGGTATGCATGTGCCTGAGTGTCATGTTTTATGGAGACTCAGCAAACACAGAACGTTCTCCTAACATTCCCGAATGGTCCCATGAGGTTGTTTTTTTGGGAACCAAACAAGAACGTTATAGGAACGTTCCATGTAGATTATTTTTAGGTTCCATTTTTATAACGTAAGGAGAACGTTCCGGGAACGTTCCCCTAACCTTAAAGGAAAGTTCTAGGAACGTTCTGGGAACCAAAAATAACGTTCCCATATTGTTCCCAGAACCTAAATTTGTTTGCTAAGCTTATCGATCACAGAAAATGTTCTGCATTTTTACATATAAAAAAACATCTTTACACACATCTTATAGTTTCCCACATCTTATAGTTTCTGCATTTTCACAATTCAATTCAATTTACTGTGTGTTTATATTTCCTTTTTTTTTTCCTTCTGAATATAAATTTGAGCAAATTTACAAACACACATTTTTAGATTCCAAATTTCTTTTTTAATTCATTGTAATTATTTTTTATAAACTGTTCTTGTCATTTTTTTTGTCTCCAATCGATCAAAACTTAAAGGAGTAGTTCACTTTAAAAAAAAAAAAAAAAACTTTTGCTGATAATTTACTCACCCCCATGTCATCCAAGATGTCCATATAATTCTTTCTTCAGTCGAAAAGAAATTAAGGATTTTGATGAAAACATTCCAGGATTTTCTCCATATGATGCACTTTACTGCAAACAGTTCAAGGTCCAAATGACCTTGAACCGTTATTAATCGTCTGGTGTCGTTTAAAGCTCTTTGAAGCTGCACTGAAACTCTCATTTGGACCTTGAACCTTTTGGTTCCCATTGAAGTCCATTATATGGAGAAAATTCTGGAATGTTTTCATCAAAAACCTTAATTTCTTTTCGACTGAAGAAAGAAAGACATGGACATCTTGGATGACATGGGGGTGAGTAAATTATCAGCAAAAGTTTTTATTTTTATTTTTTATTTTAAAGTGAAATACTCCTTTAAAATTACTTTATATCGATAATGTATCCACATTTTGAATCCACAACTGAATCCAAAACATTTTTGAATATCCTTGTGACATGATGCTTTTGACCTATAACAACAACTGTTTGTGTTTACAAGCAATAATGCTGTGAGCACATTCAACAAAAAATGGTCTCAAAAAAGACAATGATTATGTTATATATGACTTTATAATTTTCTTGAGGAGACCGGGGATGGTTGTAACACGGGTCAGTTGTAACAATTCCAATCTGCCCAATCAGGAACTAGTTACAAATCTCCCGATACACTTCACACATGCTCAGTTTAGTCCTTATTCTACATGTAATAAAGTAGCCCTGTGGCAAACACATCAGATGTTAGAGTGGAAAAAAACTATTTTGAAGTACGAAACTAACTTTTTTTACTTTGTTTATTTTTGTAATGGGACTTTCTGCTTCATAGTTAAACTCATCAAAATTAAATTACATTTATTGTGTCTGTGTAGATATTTTTCATGCAAGTTGTTAGTGCTTTGTCTGTTAGCTGAGCTAGTTCATGGCTATGACTCTAGTTGTAACAACAATGAAACGTTGCAACCTAACACCTTATTACACACATCACACTTAAATTTTATTATGGCCAATACTGTAACTGACAAATGGCCTTACACCAACACAAGTGTTCAATTTCAATGTATTATGGCCAATAGGCTACTATGACAGTAACAAACAAGCTTACACACAAACACTGTTTTGTTTTCAAGTTAAATTTATAGTGGTCAATTATGACTAAGAGTGACACACACAGACACACACACATCAGTTATATTGAAAAGTCAGTGTAGAAAAGCTTTCAAAATCCTATGGGGTGAATTGTAACATTTCACTCCTCATGTTTAGAACTAAACCATGCATGTTCTGTTTGTGTTACAAAGATAAATGCCATTTGATAGCAGACACTTGTAACTAGTTTGAATCACATTTTGAACACACTGGCTTAAAAGTAATCCAAGATATAGACAGAAAGGTAAACAAATATTACAACCATCCCCCTACTGCATAAACACTCTCTTTGTAACAATGGTGAAGTACATCACTGTTCACCCACACTGAATAGCACAGGGATGAAAAATCACAGTCACATGATAAAGGGGGCGGGGCTCTCGAAGCCACGAGCCAATAGGAGCGCACGTCAACCCGAGCTCTGTAGATCAGGGAAAAGAGCATGAATAACGGTACTCCACAATATTTACTGAAATGTTTCATCGACTCACCGATGTCGGGCATCCATGGCGCATATAATTAAACCACTAAACAGCAAATACAGGCCTTTTCGCGTGTAGATTGTTTCGAGTAACGTTACTTCAACGCTATACGAGCTATTTATTCAGTCTTAAAATGGCCTGGATCTGGAAGGTAAGTCGAGCAGCTGATTGTTTGCCTCGCTTTTATATTCAGTAATGTATGAATGCGCATTAATGTGCTGCTCAGATTACTTTATTCGCAATGTTGGTATTTTAAAATATGAAATGTGCAGAGAGAATCGGAGGGTTAATGCAAATATCTCGGTGCTTTTTTATTGAATGCAAGTGTAGAAGCTTCATGTCTTGGAACATTGTTCAAGTGCGACGACACGTGTGATCTTCCAGTTCACTGCTTAGGCTACACTTAACAACCACATTTACTTGGTATATGCAATGATGAGACTTAATGTATCCAAAAACACAGACTGTCTGATTCTGCAACCGTTGTAAGAGGCATCAAATGCAACAAAGTTTCCCCGTTACATGCGCTTCCTACATCCAGTGATGTCAGTCACGCTTTTTTTAATGTCGTCTCCTGGAGGATTTATTCTTTTCAAAAACCAACGAAGACCTTTGTGGGAGTCCACCATAATATTTGCGGCTTAGGGTTTGTTTAGTTAGGGTGAATCATTTTGTCCATTGTTATTTGAAAAAGGACCCGACGAAGCTCTGTTCGTGTTTTGTCAGTCTGATGAAGAAAAAAAATGACTTAAAAAAATAACCTTTGCTTTGTAAAAAATATTCTTTGCAAATTGTGATTGGCAATAAATAGTTTGAAGAAAGTTAGTTATTTAATAGCTACCAAACAAATGATTATATTCCTTCTAAAAAATAGAAAATAACATTAATTCAACTAAAGGCTGAAATAAACTACACAACTTTTGCCTAGAGTCTGGACACATTGATGAAACAAAACAAAAACAAACAAATAAATTTGAATTTTCAGCAGTCGAAGTTGACAGATTTTGCAGAAAAGCATGTGATTTTTTTTTTTTTAATCTTAATTCCATAGTGTGAAAACATTATTTTGAGCCGATTTTAGAACACATTTTCCTAAAATCAAATACTTTCCTACTATATAGTAAAAAACAGTACGCAAAACGATTCTGAAGTGTCCTTTCAATAGACTCCACTATCCCATGAGGCAACGGGAGATGATTTATGGTGGTGAAATGACGCAATCTGATGCTAGGTCACGTGACAGTAACAACATGGTGGATGAAGTACGGAAAGTCATTCATAATACTTTTAACAAGGGGGTAATTCATCAGCCAGAAGTTGAAGCCTCGCGGGAGCTGCCATTGTAGCAGAACTTCACTTGGTGTTAGCATCCCATTGACTCCCATTCATTTTGCTTTGACAGCGAATAACTTTACATCTGAGGCGTTCAAAGACTTCATTTGTCCATTATTTATTTCTAAAAAAACATGACAATGTATAAAAAGCTCCATTACTTTGTATCTCACGTTACAGCCCCGTAGAAGCCGTTTTTGTAAAAATAAGCTAACGATTGCGTCATAACCACGCAACTTTCTGTCGCACAATAGAGACATTCTTTTACTGTCTATGAGGCAATCGGGGGGACATGGAGGCACAAAGTCAAGGGAGAAGCCCATAGAGTCCATAAAAGCAATGGGGCAAAATATTTCAACTATGCTTTTGAGGAATTGGGTGATTCAGATTTGTCTTGGCACAGATACTAGAAGATTTACTGTCAGACTGTCGTCACGCTCAGTTTGAGCCTGCGCAGTCACTCAGACATCAGACAGGAAGTGCAATAATCGTGCTTCAGTCTTCTCCGTTGAAATCAATGGGGTCGCTGTGTCCATTTCTTTTACTGTCTATGCTTTTTATTAATGCACGTTAAGTGATTCAGATTAAAATATTGTACCAACTCAGACAGTTTGTGGGTTTGTTGTGTTGGGAACAACGTGAAAGTTTGGCAGTGTGTGATCCTCTGTTGTTTAGTGTGTGATCCCCGGTTTTTCTCTGAAGCCATTTACAAAGTCGGCAGTGATGCAGTGTTTTAAAATCTACTTAGTTTTATAAAAGTTAGCCTTAAATCCCAACATTCTCACACTTCTAATTCCCTTTTTATAACCATCAAGGAAAGACAACCTTTCATAAGTTTAATTTGTGATAACAAAACATTGCTTTGTTTGAGCATCTCAACCGGCCTGACAACAGCATCATTGACCCATGTTAGAGGCGGAGCTATCTGTGTGTCTGACCAATTGCAGATGAGAGTGGTGTTCCGGAAACTTTTTTGAAAACCATAATCGTCTTGCATTTCTTTTTGGTGACACTAGGGGTGTAGAAATCATTTTTAGGGAACCTGCTGTGTAAAATTGTAGTACATTTTTTTAAATTTTGTGATTATTCACAGTGAATGCAAAGCCTTGATTAACAGTTTGAAAGAAGCAGTGATGTGTTGCATGCAAAGGGTTGTTCGCACAGAGCAAGCATGTTCAACAAGTAACAATTTCGGTTTAAATTACAATGTTTTATGGCATTGGTGGAAGCTGAAGACGTATAATCAGGAGATTCGTGTACTGTCTGATAAAGAGCTGCTTCTGTCAGCGCTTTATCATCACCCTTAATCTATACGTCTGCATCAGACAGCATTCAGTAAACAGAGAAGAGAGACAGATTAACTATTTAAAGCTGCTCATATAAAATGTATGTTCCTGATTACAGTATGTAGATGTGAAGGTTTGGAGTTTTAAGAGCACATTGCTGTACCTCTGGACAGTTTGGACGGTTTTGTGATGGTAATATAACCTTCAAGAGCTGGTCAGAGTGCAGTGTGCCACTGAGAGCCTCTTTGTAATCGCTGAGAATCAGTTCCAGTGTTGTCCACCTCTCATGGCTCCAGTGGTCAGTTCTCCACGTCTGCAATAAAGACCTGAAGTCGTGACCATAAGGAGCAATTTCTACTTTATCTAACCAATTAATTTGTTTTGTTGGTGTAACTTTAACCTAATATATTTTGGTTGATTCAATAATAATTTGGGTAAATAATTTCAAAATCAAGAGCTCTGCATTGAAAATTGAACAAATAGAGTCTTTGCATTTACTTGGATCTGGACTTTAAAGTGGACTCAAAGGTTTTGTTTTATCAAATCAATCATTCATATTTTAAATATCAATTAATCAATCATATTTTATGTAAGCAATAAGGTACAAGAGGCTGTGCTGACGTGAAGCAGAGTGCCTGCCCCTTCAGCCGTTTCTTATACACGATACAGCACTTGCCTCGAGTACCTTATTGCTCTTATAAAACGGTTGCCACATTAAAGTAAATATTATTAATAATAAAGTAAAAAACAATGTATTAGTGCAACTTTTTTGAAGTAAAATCACTAAAAGCCTTCCTTCCGCTAGAAAAAATAGTCCCTGAGCGTGTACAGCAACAACGTTCCAATGTGTAAAATAGAGCCAAACCGATACATCGGCAGGCCGATATTATCGGCCGATATTAGGCATTTTCCAAACTATCGGTATCGGCAGTTATAATGGCCGATAAATGAATATTTCAAAAATAAAATAAAAACGGACGAAACACGCTTGAACCATGACATGAGTGTTGTGTAGTTTGTCCACCAGAGGGCACTCTACACCATTCCTGTTGGCAACACTCATTGAGTTGGTCACGATACATGCATTTCTTGAATAACAATTAAAACATCATCCCCATCAGTTCTCTTAACTCAAACACGCATGACAAAATTTGTGGCCGGCGGAAGTTTCCTTGGCCAGTTATATTGAAAATGTATGTTTTACAATTTGCAGTATGACGTAATCCATTGCTAAATTATGGTTCATCATAGACTAGCTAACCATAAAGCTAGCTAATGCCACTATCATCAGTCTGTTCTGTTGTGACAATAAAAGAAGTTTCTTTTTAAAATGCATTATCATATTATTTTGGTTAAAACTCATAAATAACTACAAATAACTAATGTTAGGGAAATCCGTTAATGTTTTGTTGCGCCTTTCTGAAATAAAAAAAAAAAAAAAAAAATATCGGCCGATATATCGGCATATCGGATTTTAAAACCAAAAAATATTTGTATCGGTATCGGCCTTCAAAATCCTTTATTGGTCGGGCTCTAGTGTAAAATGCATGAAAGCTCAAATAAAAACAACATACACAGTGTTGCGCAGCGATCAATAGAACCGTTGGGTGAAGCGGTCATAGACGTGTTTTATCATGAATAAAGCACAGCTTTTGACCAATCAGAATCAAGGATTCGAACTAACCGTTTTATAAGCAATCATATAGTTTGATGTGTTTATCAGTATTATTATTTGAAATGTATGCTCAAAGCTGGAGTCTAAAAGTTTCTACTAGACAGACCACAATGGAGCAAATGTTTTAGTTAAAGTGAGAAAATATCTCAGCTATCATGCTTGCAGAAAAGACATCTTGCATTCGGGGGAAAGGGGGGCAAGATCAGTTTCTTTCCTTTTTGTATTTGTGTTGAGATTAACGTTTTTACTGACACATTTGGTTCAGAACAACATATGGTCTCACCCACAGTGCGAAACGTTAAAAAGCTAGATATGTTTCATATCTATCTATGTCTCATGGAGCTGCTTCGCTGCAATATGCCATGAAGAGAGGATCTTGGCTCCGTTCCGCGAAGTAACTGCCTAAGAGAGAGATCAATTTCTCTACAGGTCAGTCTATCCTTTGGACTCAAACCTGGCTCTTTTCAAAAAGAGATCTCTCAACAACTTTACTTTTCCTTGGGCAAGAATATTATACTGTGAGTTATATCTTATTTAGAAACATTATGATTATGGCTTACAGCTTATTAAAACCCCAAATTTAAAATTAGAGTATGAACAGGTTTTCAAAGCTGTAAGCCAATTCTGACTTAATAACTCTCAATTCTGACTTTATATCATGCAATTCTGACTTTCCATCTCGCAATTCTGACTTTATTTCTCAATTGCGAGAAGTAAACTCGCAATCGTCAGTAAAAAAGTCAGAATTGTGAGATAAAAAGTCGCAATTACTTTTTATATTTTTCATTCTATGGCAGAAACAAGCTTCCATACTACACTAAGCTATATCATGATTTTAATTTTAGTTTTTGTTGAGATCTGTAAGCCTATATATCTCCTGTCTGAAAAACAGAAACTGTTATGGTAAAAATTATGTAGGTGATTTATGGGAAACACCAACCCGATTTCACGGGAATTCGTACGAATTTCACGAGGTGGCTAATTCGTAACAATTCGTATGACCTCACTCGTACGAATTTGTACGATTTTGCTAAATCGTACATATTTTACGAATTAGCCAATTCGTATGAATTCGTACGAATGACTACCCCTGACCCCACCCCGAAACATAACCGTCACGTGGGTTTAGAAAAATCGTAAAAATTCGTACGAGCGAGGTCGTATGAATTAATACGAATTAGCCACTTTTGAATCACTCGTATGAGTTCGTACGAATTGGTCGTGAGATAGGGTAGGAAACATGGTAACAAATACATATTGGATTATTTTCTTTGTGTTTATTCTGACTAATTTGCTCGTAATGACCCACTGATCTTAATCAGTAGATTATGTAGACACAAAAATTGTAATGTGTTTCAAATAGGAAGGATGTTTAATATGGATCTTTATCTTTAACACAATGTTTATCTACTCTAAGGAATGCATGCAGCTAGACATGAGTTGTTTTAGACTTAAACAAAATCAAACTGGGTTGCAAACCTGTTAAAAATTTGAGAAAGTATTAAAGACCCAAAGAATCTAAGTCCAGAGCTTATCAGTAAGATAAACAGCCAGTTTGGATAAGATTACACTTAATTCTATTAGGCTAATTTTAAGAAGTTTAACTTCTGAGTTGTCCAACAGCCAGAAATAAGCATTGACATACAAAAATAAAGAGAAATGCAATTTGAAATTATTCAGCATTGCTTTAATACAGCTTTAATATATTAAAGTTTGCAAAATTTTATATATATTTAGCCAATTTAGGGACTAATCCATCTCCAATTAATGTACATATAATTACTTGTCAATCTGGTGCATTATACATTTTAACAGCACTGTGTGGTAAGAAAAGGTATTTTATTGCTAGTACCAATGTCCTATTTATTTGATTAAAAATAGAGTAAAAACTGTAATAATGTGCAATATTTTTTTTTTTAAATGTCAAAAAATGTTTTCTATTTTAATGTAAATGTAACATTAAATGTATGGATGTGATGCAAAGCTGAATTGTCAGCATTATTAGTCGTCAGAGTCACATGATCCTTCAGAAATAATCAATACTTGTGCTGCTCAGTATTTTTGAAGAAACTGTGTTAATTGTTTTTTTGGATTATCTGAGGGTTAAATATAATTTTTTCTGTAACTTTCGATCATTTTAATGCCTATTAATTTCTTAAATCTTACGGACCGCAAACTATATAGTTCACCCAAATTTACGCACCTTCATGTCGTCCCAAAACTGTATTCTGTTATATTTTCAGTGGTAGAAACAAAAAAGGGGCGTTTTTAAAGAACCATTACATACTGTAGGCCTCGTTCTTTTTTTTTTCAAAAAACAAAAAAACAAAAAACAAAACACTTGTGTGCTCTATTCAAATTGATCTGAAACAAAGTGATAGATTTGTGGGATTAACAGATATTTAAAATTTTGTCATGGAAAAGGTGAACACTGTACAGTATATGAAAATAATATTACAATATATTGGCCTGTGCAACACTTCAAAACACTTGTTTTGCTGTTTAACAAAACCAAGCTTAAAAGGTTGCAGGGAAAACGGATTAGCAAGCACTCTACACATTAACCTTCCAAGAGGACGGTTTAGCCGTAATTCCACTTTGGTCCTTCTTTCATTGAGTTGTCCAACGAGAACTCTCTGTTGTCTGGGCGTGTTTAGTTATGTAATGGTAGTGCGGCTTTGTTTAGGAGGTGGAGAAAAACAGAGGCCAGGAAGTGAATGACATCTCATTTGACTGACTGGTAATCTGGCTTGGAATGGTAACAGTGTTGATGTGGGTAAGTAGCTTAGCAGGAATGTGAGGAGGCCAAGGAGAGATATTGGCATCTGCTTGTGTGGCTGTTTGAGGATTTACACTTCTCATCCATGTGCACACAACAGATGTGAATCCAGACCGAATTTCATCTACTTCTTTAATAAAGTTTAATTTCTAATGGATAAATTTGGATTGTGATATGCAAATATGGTGTCATCATTTAGTGTTGACATTGCAGTTCACGTTTTATTGTTTAATAAGATACAAATCAAATATTTATTTAATCAAAATGAGATTTCTTCTCCTCCGTGGCTTGACTCAATTAATCAGCAGAGAATTAATCAACCCTGGAATGACGCAGATCAGTTATTATCGTACTGTATTTTTCCGTCCACATAATTATAAACAGTACGTGATGAATTAAGGTGACATCTTGTGCCGTCAACCTAAGTGTCACTTTTGATTTAGATGAATTTGCAAACGGTATTACTCAATGTCCCTGCATGCCAATGATTTGAACAAGGAATCTTTCAGATAAAATACTTTTTATATGCTGGGCTTTTGGATACCAACAATTTTTTTTCTCAAAATCTGGAAGTTTATAAAGCTATTTTGATGACTTTCATGTTGCCGAAACATTTATTGTTGTAAGTGCTGTAATTAAGTCTTCTGACTTGATCAAAGGATCAAAATAAAAAATTAGACCGTTTTAAGGCTGCGTGAATTGATATATTAAAACCATTTAGTACAATCAATTTATTTTTTTCTCAAAGCGGCTCCGTTCACAGTAAAAGCTGCTCCACGTGATTCAGTTTGTTTGGGTTCCCAATAACATGCGTTTGGAAACGCATAAAGTCTGATGCGCTATGAGTTTCACAGTAAAGTGGCACTGTTACATGCATGGAGCTTGGTTAACAAACTCCTTCTTTGCATATGATGTGAGTTTTGGTTGCTTATGAAGTTCATCTGGGAACGCAATATATGCGCCATTTCATCATATTCATACGGTAACTAATTTTTAAACCTACACCAACACAGGAGAATACTTCAATATGTTTCTAAATATGTAAACTGTTGTTCATCGTGAGTGTTGGCCTTTAAGTCATTTTAATGGTTACTGTTCCCTTTGGTCTTTTTTTACCATCAGATTCTTTAATTAATCATCAAAATAATCAACCGATGACCAAAATAACCGTTAGTGATGGGCCTATTTTCATTGATTTAATTCAATTCAGTTCACATTCATTTGTATTGTGCTTTTCACAATACTTGTTTCAAAGCAGCTCTACAGAAAATGTGTTACTTATTCAGTCTCATGTGGTTCCTGGTGAGATGTGGATGCGACTTTAAAAACAAAAACAAAAATATATATAAGTTATATATTATGGTGTTAAAAAAGTTTAAATCTCGGCAGGTACAAAATGTTTTATAGAATATTAGGGCACAATTTTCACAATTCAAGACGTTCCTGACTTAAATCTGCATTGATCAGCTAGGCTATACTCCACCATTTCATTCCAAACTAGCTCATATTAGGGAGTAAGTTGAGATTTCCTTTTCCACTTGATAAGCTGTATTTTTGTCTACATTGAGGTCTTCCTATAGAACCTGTTCTTGAGTCCTCAATGAAAGGAGTCTTTTTGGAAGAAAACTGTGTAATTCTATAGTCACAGGGTTAGATATCTTCATTGACTAGACTGACATCTAATACCTGGACCTTGACAGAGAAACATGCCAGTTGTGTGTTTGAATTTAACATTAAGTACGTATACCGTTTGTTACTGTACTGTAGCTCAAGCTCCTAAGTGACATGGCACTGTTTTTCAAAGGAATAGTTTGAAATGTCTATTTAAGCAGTGACACCATGTGAATTTTCCAGACCAAGCCCAGATGTTGTGGTGTTTATAGCATTTATCTCGCCCTCAGAGAATAAATAGATTTACTAACTTGACTTTTCAACCATTTAGTAGTAAGACAATAGAAGATTTGCTGGAGCCGTTCTTAGTTGATACTTAACCCTCTATTTCACATATAATGTTAAAAGAAAAAAATGCTTGATTCACTTATCTTGGATAAAATGAGTCTTGACATTTTTACATTTTTGTGAGGGTAATTATGTTGCAGGCTAAATAATGTGATAATGGGCAGCTACAATTTCTATATCTATTCGGAAAAAGTCATAGATTTCAAAACCTGCACTAAAAAGCATTTGAAACATTTGATATCACATTGCATTTTGCCGGATATCATACAGTGTTTTTAGTATTGGCTTAGTGTCTCTCTGTCAGTGTAGCTATTTCCTGAACCAGATGGTCATTCCCGGGGACCTGCCTCGAGTACACAGCGTCCTAGATCTAAAAATGCCACGATAATTTCACAAGGCAGTATCTGAGCTGATATACTGTATGTGTCCAGGCAAAGTTCCAGGTCATACCAAAACACAAAGCCTAGGAAGCACATCAGTGAACTGAACGTGAAGCTTTTTTGTGTGACCCTCACCAGGAATAATGGTGCTCAATTGTTTTAAGTGCAGGGTGTCAGAGAACAGCTCAGTGCTCACATTAATCACCCACAGAGCTGACAGACATTGTCTTGGCCTTGGAAAGCACTGCACAGAAATCACTGACTGTGTCGGCTGTAGTAAGTTATAAGGTGACTGAGATTGTTGTAGGTGGCGGATTGACAAAACATCTTATAAAACAAGACCTAAAAAGGCTATAGCAAACCCTTTTGGATTTCAAAATTGTTTTGTCAAATTTGGACTAAACCTTGAAAATGTCATAGACTGCTAAATGTTTTGTCAGGCAAACTAAAATGGAAGTCACAATGTAACATCTAAATTTACTAAAATATTAGCTAAAATGTTATTTAATATGACTAAATCAACCTGACTGCATTAGGCTACACAACAAAAAATGACTTTTAAATAAAGTAGATAAATTAATGACAAACTGATTTGTGAGGACAACCACATGTGGAATGATTGTTGCAGAAGTTGGCAAAAATGCAGGTTTCAAATGCATTGGATATTCTATTTAGGGTCAAATGAGTCAACTAACTCTTCTTAGAGTATTAGGTGAGTAGGCTCATCCTAATCCTACATTTAGGGGTAGGATTAGGGTTAGTAGAATAAGGGGTTTAAGAGTTAGTAGAGTAAGGGGTTAAGAGTTAGTAGAAAAGGCAATGACATGCCATTGCAAAGATACTTATAGGGCCCTATTTTAACGATCTGAAACGCAAGTGTCAAAGCACATAGGGCAAGTAACTTTGTGGGTGGATGATCCGACGCTGTTGGAATTTTCCCAGCGGGATAAATGACTCTTGCGCCTGGCGCCAATCTAAAAGGGGTTGGTCTGAAGTAGCTTCATTATTCAAAGGTGTGGTTTGGGTGTAACGTGAAATAAACCAATCAGAGCGCCATCCAACATACCCTTTAAGAGCAGGTGCGCATGTTGCATGACGGATTGTTATTATAACGGTGCGCGTTTATTATATTAGTTTATGATTTAAACTAATATAAACTAATATAATTTGTATTACTGGACAGCTTAAAGCTTATAACCATATTTTGTTGTTACTTGAAGAGTGCAGTGTTATGTTGCATCATGCAGTATTTGTCCTGAAAAGGCTACTGAGTCTGTAGTATTACCTCAATAAATGTAAGGTCATTCCTAATTGATTTGTATTTTTTTAAAGAGCACCTATCATGGATTTTTGAAAATGACTGTTCATATGGTGTGGAGTATAGCTCTAAGGGAATGAAAATATCCTGCAAAGATTTATATCTGAAAGTGCACCGTATATAAAGTTATTGTCTTTCAAAAGTGAGAGTCGACTCTGAGTCTATGAAATATGAAATAGAGAGGTCATTGGCCGCTCCCAACAACTGCGTGCGCAGACTTGAAGTGACGTCTAGAACACATTCAAATACTTCAGCTGAATCGCATCATGTCGAGAAGACGCTGTGTTCTACATTACAAAGACAGTTCAGCCACTTGTTTCCATTGTCCAGGGACGAGCATGTGAAGAATAAGTGGTTAGAGTTCATATTTGCAACGAGTAATATTTGCAATCCAGTGTATATGGATCAGGTTCGTCCTCCTCCGAATCACAATCTGTAAGTAATATGAATAATGTTTGCTGTTATGTTTTCTGTTGCATGCACAATATAGTTATATTGTGTTGTGTGTGTTGTGTACACTCCGCACAGCTTCTAAGCGGGGTAAAGTTAGTTTTGTTTTTGATATTCACCAGACATTCATTGAAAAATGGCAATTACCTCCTAAACGACTTAGCCAAATATGACTTCCCTTTATATAATAAGCACTGCCCCTCAAAAGCCCCCGCAATGTGAGTATCGCCGGGAAAGCTTATAGGGCCCTAACCTGCTCGGGGCCCACCATGGTGGATAGGAACCAACGTGGGCGGGCAAAACCCAAACTGTATTTGATACCCTTTTCCTATGGTCTGCAAGACCCAGCGAGAAACATTTGGCAGTAGCTTCCACACTGCCAAAAATTCTACTAGTGGTACCAGCCCCTTGAGACTGCAATCAGCCGGACGCCCTGCATCGGCGAACCGGCAGGGAACGACCGAACTGAGTGATCTGGAGCATCCCAAGACCACTACAGTACGTTTCCGGTTGGTTCTTGAGATATGTGCTCACCGGAGACCGCTGCACCCTGAAGCACACGCGGTGGCAGGGTTGGCAGAACGGGCACCGTATAATGAGGTGTTGACCATTCCGCTCTGGGGGGACTGCCCTCATTGGCTTTAGCCCTCGGTCGTCAGAGTCTTCTTAGGGATAATTACGGTCCTCAGATCCATCTTACCCTTCGACGGTTGTTGGTGAGAGTGCCCTCCCTATACAGCCTATCTGTGGCCTATCTTCTTTCGATGAATGAATTGACAGCATCGCTGAAGAGACCAGAAGGTAGAGGTCGACCGATTCATCGGATTTGCCGATTAATCGGCACCAATAGTTGATTGGTGGAACTATCGTTATCGGCAAAAATCCGCACCGATAGTTATTTCCTGGTTTCGTCCGTTGTTGGGGCGGCTGAGAAGTGCGCGCTGTCATTCATTACACAGTACGAGAGAGCTGAGAAGGGTCTGCTGGCATCATGCAGTACAAGAGCGGCCTCTAGAGGTGTCATAAAAACTATCAACTGATGCCTCGTGTTGTTTATTTCGACACGTGACACTGCGCGCTGCACTGAGAGCGCGCGCTGTGTGGAGAGTGGAGATCGCTGACATCTGATGCGCGTGCTGCTAAAGCACGGACAGCGAAAAGGTATGTACACAGGAAATTTTGTCATATCATTATAAACTGATGAATTTGTTGACTAAATGCTGCATTAGTAGAGAAAGAACCACACAACAGTATGTTTGTTTGCCTTCGAGAGTGGCTGAGAGGACGCACATTAGTAGTACCTCAAGCGGTTAAAACACTGACACAAAAATACACCTAAGTCTGACCCGAATGTTTAATGTCACAAATTGTTCCCATCTATTTGCATTAGTTTATATCCAGCTCGTCACTTTGATGCATTCATTATGCAGCGACGTTGCATATAAGCTAGAGACGTATGATAGCAAACTGATATGTTCATACAGCCGACAAAAACAAACGAATCAGAGAAGCATTCGATTTCGGTTCTTTTTTCACCATCACTTTAATACATATTTATTTTTATTAAATATTCATTAAGTTCTATAAAATACAGGGCTCCAGACTGCGACCAAATAGTCGCATTTTGCGACCAAAATTTGAGAGTGTGCGACTGAATTTTACATCCAGTCGCACATGTGCGACCGGTAAATTTGCCACACGTTAAACGCATGGTAAGCGTGGAAGGGACGCGTCAATGAATCCGTGACAAGAATAGCGCGATTAAACGTCTGTGGGAACATGAGAGACGGAGTGAGACGGAGACAAATATCACAACCTGATGTGTGTCTGCGCAATAAGCGATCTATCTACACATTACCTAGCAGCGAATACAAACAAAATGAAAGTGGAACTAAAATACGCAACTCATAGGCTATGCTTCACGGACCGTTGGCGTTTTTATTAGGTTGGACCAATAATAGACAGAGCAGCGCATAGTGGAGCCCCCCGAACCACCGACAGTAATAAAGCCCCGAACTTGCCAGTCGCTGGTTAACACATTAATTAACATTAACTAAAGTTAATAACTGCTGTTCATTGTTTGTTAATTAACATAAAACATTTTTAAATTAGGGTTTTAATTTGTTAACCATAGTTAAAACTCTATGAACTAACATGAATGATCAAGGTGAAATTGTATTGCTCAAATATTAATGCTGTAAACATTTATATTGCATAATGCACATAGTTCATGTAAACTAGCTAATAAATCATTGTTAACAAGTTGAACTTGCAACATGTTATAGCTAAAGAAACACACATTTGACATATTTTAATGTTTAAATTATTTTCAGATGGCAAATTTTGTTATTATTTGAAACGTCTTTTTTATTCACTAGGTTGGCTTGAAAAAGAAAAGTTAAACAGTTACATTTGGAATGTTTAATTTGTTATTTAGAGTATTATTTTTTGTTTGTTTGAAAGAATGCCTTTTATTGACATGTTTTCATGGTTCATACAGTTCCCTTTCGAAGGGAACTCAACAATACGTCGAATGACGCTATGGGGAACGCCTCAGGCGTGACAGGTGTCTGAAATCAAATATCAACTCACAGTAATCAGGTTGACCGGCGACAGCCCATGCATCATCAGCTTGAATGATGAGCGCGTCAATCTGGATGTATAAGAAGGGCGCCTTGAAACCGTGACATCTTTTCGTCTTCAGGGACTGTTTGTCTGTGTGATAGTATCAACGATTAAGCGCGCAGAGACGTGGAGAAACACTTTGCGCGAGTGTGCCGACTTGTGTCCAGATATTTGACACCGGAGGATTCACACGATCTGTGCGTGTTCTGCCTGAAAGAAGAGCATGTGCGGGAAGCTCTCGAGGGAGTTTTTTGCGCGAACTGAGAGTTTTCCTTTCAGAACTCTCTGCTCTCGTCTGCCCCACTTCTCGAGGGAAGTGGGCGCGGCATCTGAACCCCGCGGTTCCGGTTCCCGCTCGGGCTGAGGCTCAGTGGCGGTTGAGCTCGTGGAGCTTTCAGATGGAGCTGGCAGATTATCGGGAGAGGGGCGTTAACCTCGCGGATGATCTACCAGCTGACGAAGGTGAGTTACAGATTAATGTTGAACATCTAAGAAGAGAGAAAATGAGCGCTCTCTCTCTCTTTGGTGAATCTGTAACTGTTCTCTTTGGGCAGGGCAGGAGTTGGCTGTAATATATATATATATATATATATATATAGAAAAGGATGTCAGTTTGGTTGAGACCGAATCATTTCAGCCCTCCTGCCCAGTGTACGCTGAGCTGGTTGACATTATGGGGCGCGCCTCAGACAGATTGCTGTTGCAGTGGAGGCGCGTCTGGGAGGAACCCGCTCATGGTATTTTGGATGGCTGGTTCCTCCCCACCCATAAGCCACCAGCCCGGATGAGCCTTCCATTCGTTTCCGATCTCCATGCTGGGATCGAGAGGGTATGGAAGAATCCGTTCTCCTCACGTCTCTATCTGCTTCAGCGGGCTAGTTTCGCTGCTGTGGAGGGAGCCGTGGAGAACAGATAAGTGTCGAGGCCGCCAGTGGACGAGACGTTGGCTAACTATCTCGTCTCTGGTTGGTCCTCTTCACTAAGAGCTCTGATCCAAGCTGCTCAAGACATCTTCATGCTTGAATGACAGAGCGTACACGGCAGCAGGTCAGGCAGGTGCGGTTCTGCACGCCCTTGTGGTCCTCAGGCCTACCAGACCGATCTGTTGCGGGACTCCGGGCCACCAAGCAATCTGCTGTTCTGTCGGTGCTATGGTGGCCACGGAGAGACATCTGTGGGAGCTCCCACATACTGTGGTTGCCAGGTTACAGGCCTCACCAGGCCTTCCTGGTTATGAGCTCCCACATGCTGTGGTCGCTGGGTTACAGGCCTCACCAGGCCTTCCTGGTTATGAGCTCCCACATACTGTGGTCGCCAGGTTACAGCCCTCACCAGGCCTTCCTGGTTATGAGCTTCCACATACTGTGGTCGCCAGGTTACAGGCCTCACTAGGCCTTCCTGGTTATGAGCTCCCACACATTGTGGTCGCTACGTTACAGGCCTCAAAGGGAACTTCCTGGTTATAGTTCCCACATACTGTGGTTGCCGGGTTACAGGCCTCACCAGGCCTTCCTGGTTATGAGCTCCCACTTATT
This sequence comes from Pimephales promelas, assembly GCF_016745375.1. The sequence continues at coordinate 6,129,623 of NW_024121555.1, forward strand.
GTGGTCGCCGGGTTACAGGCCTCACCAGGCCTTCCTGGTTATGAGCTCCCACATGCTGTGGTCGCTGGGTTACAGGCTTCACCAGGCCTTCCTGGTTATGAGCTCCCACATACTGTGGTCACCAGGATACGAGCTCTCACGTACTGTGGTCGCCAGGTTAAAGGCCTCACCAGGCCTTCCTGGTTATGAGCTCCCACACATTGTGGTCGCCAGGTTACAGGCCTCACCAGGCCTTCCTGTTTATGAGCTCCCACATACTGTGGTCGCCAGGTTAAAGGCCTCACCAGGCCTTCCTGGTTATGAGCTCCCACACATTGTGGTCGCTAGGTTACAGGCCTCAAAGGGGCCTTCCTGGTTATGAGTTCCCACATACTGTGGTGGTCAGGTTATAGGCCTCACCAGGCCTTCCTGGTGATGAGCTCCCACACATGGTGGTTGCTAGGTTACAGGCCTCAAAGGGGCCTTCCTGGTTATGAGTTCCCACATACTGTGGTAGTCAGTTTACAGGCCTCACCCAGCCTTCCTGAATGTGGGCTCCCACATGATGCGGTAGCCAGACTACAGCCTCACCACCTTCCCTGAGCACTTTGCTCCCACTCTGTGGTCACCAGGCTTCAGGCTTCATTGGCCTTCCTGGTTGTGAGTTGTCACATGTCAGGTTGCAGGCTTCACCAGGCCTTCCTGAATGTGAAACCCCCACTTTTCGTGGTCGCTAAGTTGTAGTGGTGAGTCTTCACATGTCAGGCTGCAGGCCTCAGCGGCCTTCCTGAATGTGAGCTCCCCATGCATTGGGACTATCGGGTGTTAGGCCTTGTCAGGCCTTCCTGATTATGGGTTCCCACTTGTTGTGGCTGCCAGGTTACAGGCCTCAAGTTTGGCCTTTCTGAATTCAGAGTGAAGTACACTAACCCCTACTTCACCTATTATTGTGGTAAATCACATGACGGGATGTCTTGTGTACTTTCTAAAATCCATTTTGTATGGTAAGGGTCACGCGTGGTATGCTTCGGTCCCTTCTTATGTGGCTCAGACCCCGGTCTTCCCTTGGGTCCCACTTTAAGTGGCGTCCTGTCACTGGCTACAGGGACGCCCTTCTCTGGCTAACTTCTGGAAGAAGTAGCTTCCACTTGGTGGAGTAAGCTCCCACAGGTTGTGGTCACCAGGCTGGGTCTCACTGACCTTCCTGAGTACGAGCTCCCACCCAATGTGTTCGCCAGGTTACAGGCCTTACCAGGCCTTCCTGGTCATGAGCTCCCACACACTGTGGTCGCCAGGTTACAGGCCTCAACAGGCCTTCCTGGGTATGAGCTCCCACATATTGTGGTTGCTGGGTTACAGGCCTCACCAGGCCTTCCTGAATTCAGAGTGAAGTACACAAACCCATACTTCACCTATTATTGTGGTAAGTCACCCGACGAGATGTCTTGTGCACTTTTCAAAATCCATTTCTTATGGTGAGGGTCACGCGCAGTATGCTTCGGTCCCTTCTTATGTGGTTCAGACTCCGGTTCTTTACTTTGGGTCCCACTCTAGATGTGTCTTTGTCGCAATACATTACGACAGGCACTTCCCTTGTTCGAGCTATCTCCCACAACTGGTGGTTTTAGGTCTCATTAGACCTTTTTCGAAGGTAGCCCCACATTGTGGGTCTGTCAGGTTCTAGCCTCTGGCTTTCCTGAAGGATGAGCTTCCACATGCTGTGGTCGTTGGGTTTCAGGCCGCACAACGTACGGCCTTCCTGACATGAGCCCTCATGTATCGGAGCTCCCCACACATGGGGTCATCAGGTCTTAGGTCTCTTTGACCTTCCTGATTTTGATCCCTCTCTTACTTCCTCAGTGCTCAAAAGCGAGCACTGGGTGGAAACTCGTGGATTGAGTGTACGATTCCCATTGGTTCGAGGTTGAGTCACACTCTCCGGAGGATCCCGTCTCTGTGATCCGAAACTCGATGGTTTCCGCCAGCTTCGCGGGCCTTCAGTTTTTGGATGCCTTTTCTAGGCAATTTCCAGAGGCTCTGTCTTGGCGGACAGGCTATGGCCAGACTGTGCGTCTTAGTACAGATCACCAGGCCAGCCTGGGGGCATTTTAGGAGGAGTGTTCTCCTGAATAGTGACTGGCTGGGGGTCCCTTTGGCCCCCTAGCCACACTCCCTAGAAGGGACCCCTTCTATTTTGAAGTTGTGGTCCTAAAGCCTTTGAGCTGGCCCTGATTTACTCACGTTATTACGTTCTGGTTTTTCTTGGTTCATTAGCTTGGGCTATGACCGGTAGGGAGTGCTGTCACTGACAGCCCGATGTAACATAGGGTGAGTGGTTTCAGTGTTCCTTGGAATTACTGGTTCTGACAGTTGTCACTGCCTTTCGGCATGCACTCCCCTCAGCATGGCGGAGTGGGTATTTCGTTCCCCATAGCGTCATTCGACGTATTGTTGAGTTCCCTTCAAAAGGGAACGTCTCAGGTTACGACTGTAACCTATGTTCCCTGAGAACAGGGAACGAGACAATACGTCTCGTTGCCATGCCTCGGGGCCTGCCTGCAACAGTCCCTTCAGACGATAGGATGTTGTCACGGTTTCAAGGCGCCCTTCTTATACATCCAGATTGACGCGCTCATCATTCAAGCTGATGATGCACGGGCTGTCGCCGGTCAACCTGATTACTGTGAGTTGATATTTGATTTCAGACACCTGTCACGCCTGAGGCATTCCCCATAGCGTCATTCGACGTATTGTCTCGTTCCCTGTTCTCAGGGAACATAGGTTACAGTCGTAACCTGAGACGTTTTTTGTATTTTTATAATAAAGTTCAGCACTGTTTTACTTGGAGTGTTATGTTTGTTTTTATCCAGTATCAATTTTAAAAACTATCGGTTGATTAATCGGTTATCGGCAAGTACAGCCCTACCTAGCTATCGTTATCGGTAAAATCCAATATCGGTCGACCTCTACCAGAAGGTGACGGGGCGGATCCATAAGACAATTCTGAAGGCATGCTGCAGCCAGACCAGCTGCTGAATAAGCTTTACCCACTAGTGATGGTGTGGTTCTGACTGGCTTAGTGGGTAATGCCGAGGCCTTTAGGGAAGACCCCGCTTCGAGGGAGAGATAGCTCACAAACATCTCTTCCATTTTTTAGCATCTCCCCATAACCGTGCTCTTTATATGCTCTATTCCTAACCCTAACCCTATAGTAAATACATAGTCCAGTAGGTACCACTTTCTATGAAGCTTGTATAATACATTATAATTGTACATTTTAATACATGCATAATGCCTTATAAACAACCTTATAAGTTGTATAATTTGATAAGTAATCATAATAACAGTTACAATAAATTATAATACTTACCTTTTTGTGGTAACAACCTTCAAGAGAGAGGGCAATGCATTATAACACCAGTTGAACCCTACATTTATGATGCATCAAAAGGGTATTCTTAATGCGTTAAAATGTACACATAATGCCTAATAAACAACATCATACACAACAAGAGTGTGCATGGAAGACATACAAAATGGATATTTGGTGCCACTGTGGCAACAGGACAACTAAACTTTTGAAAGAGCATCTCAAGGTCATTGACTGGGAATACTGTCTTGCCAGCAACCAGGCATCACACATTCTTGAAACCTAAGAAGATAATCATTAAACTTGTTCCACACTATAATCAGAATTTTAAATTTGTTTATTTATAGGCATCTCTATTATAGGGATTATGCTTTGACGACGTCAATTGCTGTGATGATCCATGAGAATGAAACGGTAACCAATAAACTATCGTTTATAGTGTTTTGTATTTTGAAAGCCTAAAGCCACATACTCTAGTCTTTCTCAATTTCACTCCCCAATGAAGTTTTAATTCGGCTGATTGGTGGAGAATTTGTGACAGACTGGCTCAGAGCTCTATAGTGATGTGTCATGCCATCAGGATTACATCTTCAGTGACCTCGTTTATGAAAGCCCTTTAAATGCTAAACAGTTCATGGGTGTCATACTGAGCATTCAGTCTATGAAAGAATGTGATATGAATAATTGAATAAAGGACGAAAAATGCATTGGGAGACTTCAGTTTGACAGTGTTTTGGAGTCTTTACCAGGGGTTTGTCACTTTTTAAAAGGCTTAGATATAGTTTATTTAATTTATATTGTTTAAAGCTAAAATTACTGTTAACAGAATTGTAAATGTAATGTTACCATAAAACCTACAATATAGTGTAAAATAAAATGAAATGTCTAAACTTTTTAATGTAGATTGTCTTTTCTTTTATAGTTTGGTCTCCCGGGGTGTTTAAAAGGGGTTTAGTGGTCCATGGGATACAGACACTCTCTTTGATGCAGTCACAGAAGACAGTGTGGTTATAAATAAAAGTATTCATAGGCCTATTCATTTCATCTTTTGTTGTTTAAAGCACTAGATCACAGTGGGCTTAATTAGTTTTTTTTCTTTGTAAAGTGATCTAAAACAAATAATTAACAAAAGGTAAAAATGTATGACACAGCCCTATATCTCAAAACACAAACCGTCCTCAAAAACTGAGTGATCGTGTGATAAAGATATATCTGAGGGAGCCACCAATAAACCAGTGACATCTCTGAAGAAGACAATTGTTGCCTGGGTGAGGATCATAGGAGAGGATCTGTATGTCGTTTGCTAGAATGCATGTAGGAGAAGGGTTCATGGTCTGATGAGACCGTAATGTGCTATATCAGACTAAATATCTAGTTTGGTAGAAGCCAAACACAGCTCATCACAACAAACACCCCATCCCGACCATGAAGCAAACAGAAAAAAATACAATTGGACAAATTTGGATCATGCAACTAAGCAGTTGAGCAGTTTTGCAAAGAAAAATGTCCAGGATTTAAAAGTTAAAAGATATTTCCAGTGTTTCTGCTTTAATTATGACAAATCTTTATTATTATTCTATTTATTGTAATATATTAGTGCTTTCAATCGATAAAAAAACTTGATTAATCAAAAAATAATTCTGTGATTAATCACAATTTTATAGGTTTTTAGGATTTTATAGTGTAATAATTTCACAGTTAATCAAATGAATCTACGCATTCATTAATGTTGACGTACAGTGTATATATATATATATATACAGTATATATATATATATATATATATATATATACAGTATATATATATATATTAGGGCTGTCAACATTAACGAATGCGATACATTTTTGTCCAGTTTAACGTGTCAAATTATTTAAAATAATTAGCACAGCATCCGTCAATTTTTGTCATCCTTTATATATATACGTATATATATTAGAGCCAGACTGATATATCGGCCGATATTAGGCATTTTCCATAATATCGGTATCGGCATTTATAATGGCCGATAAATGAATATTTAAAAAATAAAATAAAAACGGAAACACGCTTTAATCATCTCTCCTTGGCCTGTTATATTGAAAATGTATGTTTTACAATTTGCAGTATGATGTTATCTATTGCTAAATTATGGCTCATCATAGACTAGCTAACCACAAAGCAAGCTAATGCCACTATCATCAGTGGAAGACCGTTAACGTTAACATTAATGAGCTTGGAAACCACAATTAACTTTTTCTGCCTAAATAAAGTAATTATTACTGTATTTATACTAGCATATCTCTAGTTACAGTCCCTGCATTGTAAAATGTAAGTTATACTTGCGAGGAGTGAACATTTAGACATAGAGAAAAAGTATCAAACGTATCTTGTGCAGAAAAGTTAGCTTTTCTTTTACACGTAGGTGAAATCCAACAATATTTAATAAAAAAAAAATATCGGCCGATATATCGGAATATCGGATTTTAAAACCCCAAAATATTTGTATCGGTATCGGCCTTCAAAATCCTTTATCGGTCGGTCGGGCTCTAATATATATATATATATATATGAAGAGTTCAGATGCAAAAGCCTCTAAATGCCATTTGAAATTTTCTTCTTTAATGATGATTTTTATCAAGCTTGTATATTTAAGTTCAGTGATTTCACTTAAATGGCATTGAAGATTACCTATTAATTGTTATTTAAGTGAAATTACTGAACTTAAATATACAAGTTTGATAAAAATCATCATTAAAGAAGAAAATTTCAAATGGCATTTAGAGGCTTTTGCATCTGAACTCTTCATATATATATATATATATATATATATACAGTATATATATAATATAGAACTGGAAGTATTGATTTATTTAATTAACTATGATTTTGTAATTGCAAAAAAAAATATATATATATATAATAGAACTGAAAGTATTGATTTATTTAATAAGAACAATAGACAATAAGAACAATAAGAACAATAGTTAAAAAAGAAACATGTTTGCGTGATTTTATGTATCTTATTTAGCATTTTAATTTAGATTACAGTTTATTTTAATACATTACTAACAATGTATTAATTTAAATAAATGTAAGGTCTTCCAGCCTTCTTGTTATGAACCATTGGTGTAAAAAAATACCAAATGAAATCGTTTGTGTTCAAAAATATTTAAAAAGTTTTCATTTACACCTTTTTTGTGCCTCAATGCAATGTATTGACCAGCCATAATTTTTCAATAATTACAGAACACACCACATAAGGCCATTAATTACACAAATACACAAAGTTTTCAAATTTGCTAATGTAATTTATGTAAAAAGCAGCATCTCCATCTCACCACTACCAGTGAAGTTGGGATGAAATAGAAGTGATAGTCATTGTCTCCTTCATTAAATTTAATACATTTAGAGTGCACAGACAAAATGCTCTGATGAGCTACTGGTCAAATTACTTAAAATCCCACTCAGTTTATCTCACTCATGATGCCAGATATTGTATATGCTGTTTAATGAGATTTTTTGATTCACATCTAGGGATTCAGAGTAATTTTGCACATCTCAAGTTTATGCACATGTCCTTATCGAATAAAAAATACATCCATCTCAAGCAAGCACAACTTGGAATACACATCATGGGATACAGACACTCTCTTTGATGCAGTCACAGAAGACAGTGTGGTTATAAATAAAAGTATCATAGGCCTATTCATTTCATCTTTTGTTGTTTAAAGCACTAGATCACAGTGGGCTTAATTAGTTTTTTTTCTTTGTAAAGTGATCTAAAACAAATAATTAACAAAAGGTAAAAATGTATGACACAGCCCTATATCTCAAAACCAACGCATTCTCATCCTTTAACGTCATATAGAACGCTATATGCAAAAACGGCGCTATACTACGCACATGGCACCCGTTATCGTTAATATAACACGCGCTGTGAGGGCTAAGTTTAGGTGTGGGGTAGGGTGTGCGTGTCATATTCACGCTAAAGGATTTATAACGTCTTGGGTTAGCGTGTTATATTAACGATAAAGGGTGCCATGTGCGTAGTATAGCGCCGTTTTGTCATATAGCGTTCTATATGACGTTAAAGGATGAGAACGGGCTGCTCAAAACACAAACCGTCCTCAAAAACTGAGTGATCGTGTGATAAAGATATATCTGAGGGAGCCACCAATAAACCAGTGACATCTCTGAAGAAGACAATTGTTGCCTGGGTGAGGATCATAGGAGAGGATCTGTATGTCATCTAGTTTGCTAGAATGCATGTAGGAGAAGGGTTCATGGTCTGATGAGACCGTAATGTGCTATATCAGACTAAATATCTAGTTTGGTAGAAGCCAAACACAGCTCATCACAACAAACACCCATCCCGACCATGAAGCAAACAGAAAAAATACAATTGGACAAATTTGGATCATGCAACTAAGCAGTTGAGCAGTTTTGCAAAGAAAAATGTCCAGGATTTAAAGTTTAAAAGATATTTCCAGTGTTTCTGCTTTAATTATGACAAATCTTTATTATTATTCTATTTATTGTAATATATTAGTGCTTTCATCGATAAAAAAACTTGATTAATCAAAAAATAATTCTGTGATTAATCACAATTTATAGGTTTTTAGGATTTTATAGTGTAATAATTTCACAGTTAATCAAATGAATCTACGCATTCATTAATGTTGACGTACAGTGTATATATATATATATATATATA